>CM065135.1:35910710-35963210 GCA_033026305.1 Cirrhinus molitorella
AGATTTTTTTTGTATTTTTAATCCAATAAACGCAGCCATGATGAGCATTAGAAACTTATTTAAAATACATTAAAAATCCCAAACTTTTGACTGGCGTTTGTCTTGTTTTCCAGTATTAATGTCTAAACATGCTTAAATCAACACTTGAGATGCAAAATGAAGATATGAAGCCTTATTTTCTCAGAAACTGAACAAAATGAAGTGTTTATGATTAAAACAAGAACAAATATCTGTCATTGGGGAATGAAAACTGTTCCTTTTGAATGAGGTTGATTTTTCAGATCCCACTGGTAGATATTTGTTCTCATTTTAATCATAAACTGAATTAATTTCTCAGAACACAAGACTTCATATCTTGAACAATTGTGCTTCCCCAGTAAATGTGTCTTGATTTAACAATCTTTTGGAAAACAAGACAAATCCTGAGGAAGAAAATGTGTTTTTTTTGCAGTAGAAGTAATTTCCATATTAAAGTTAAGCTATTTTACAGTCTAAAAGTAAAGGAAATCTGCGTAAAACTGCATTTTCAACCTTGTAAATAGATGAGAACATATTGTGTTCCCTTAAATTTATTCCTTCAATTAGTCTTGAGAAAGTATCATCTTAAAGTTTTCTTAACATTCCCAGAATGTTTTTTGTTAGACGAACGTTCTCAGAATGTTATTTTTATGGTTTGTTTTTGGCTAGTCAGAAAAGTTTTCTTAACGTTCCCAGAATATTAATCTAATGTTCCCAGAATGTAAATTTTTGGTTCCAAGAACGTAATTTTTTGTTGTTGTTGCTGTTTTGTTTTTTGCATTCACAGAACATCATTTTTTTTGGTTTGTGGAACGCTCCCAGAACATTAATCTAACATTCCCAGAACGTTATTCTAGCGTTATTCTAACATTACTCTAACTTTCTCAGAATGTTAGTTTTTTTGTTCCCTTAAAGTTGTTTTTACAATGTTATTCTAATGTTCCCATAACATTATTATAACATTGACAGAACATTCATTTTTTGTTTCCAGAATGTTATTTTTATGGTTTGTTTTTGGTTAGTCAGAAACGTTTTCTTAACGTTCCCAGAATGTTAATCTAATGTTCCCAGAACATAAATTTTTGTTTCCAAGAACGTATTTTTTTTTTTTTTTTTTTTTTTTTTTATGGTTTGTTTTTGGTTAATCAGGAAAGTGTTTTTTTTTTGTTTGTTTGTTTTTTTTAATAACATTCACAGAACATTAATCTAACGTTCCCAGAATGTTACTCTAACATATTCTAATATATTCTCAGAATGTTAGTTTTTGGTTCCCAGAACATTATTTTTATGGTTTGTTTTTGTCTAGTCAGTAGTTTTCTTAACGTTCCCAGAATGTTACTTTTTGGTTCCAAGAACTTGATTTTTTTTTTTTTTTTATGGTTTGTTTTTGGTTAATCTAACATTCCCAGAACGTTATTCTAACATTACTATAACATTCTCAGAATGTTAGTTTTTTTTTTGTCTCCAGAATGTTATTTCTATGGTTTGTTTTGGCTAGTCAGAAATGTTTTCTTAACATTCCCAGAATATTATTTTAATGTTCCCAGAACGTACATTTTTGGTTCCAAGAACATATTCATTAAAATTTTTTTTATGGGTTGTTTTTGGTTAATCAGGAACGTTTTTTTTTTTTTTTTTTTAAATAACATTCACAGAACATTAATCTAACGTTCCCAGAATGTTACTCTAACAGTATTCTAATATTCCTCTAACATTCTCAGAATGTTATTTTTATGGTTTGTTTTTGTCTAGTCAGTAGTTTTCTTAACGTTCCCAGAATGTTAATTTTTGGTTCCAAGAACGTACATTTTTTTTTTTTTTTTTTTTTATGGGTTGTTTTTGGTTAATCAGGAAAGTTTTTTTTTAATAACATTCACAGAACATTAATCTAACGTTCCCAGAATGTTATTCTAACATTATTCTAACATTATCAGAATGTTTTTTTGTTCCCAGAAAGTTGTTGTTTTTAGAATGTTATTCTAATGTTCCCATAATGTTATTAGAACATTCACAGAGCATTTATTTTTGGTTTGTTTTTGGTTAGTCAGGAAAGTTTTGTTAACGCACCTGCAGAATCCGTGTGTTGAATCCTGTGGTGTTCGCAGGTCACGAGGATCGACGGGACGGTGGACAGTCCGCCGTGTCTCAAAGTGAGCCATAAGACGTTCGGGACTCAGAACAGTAACGCTGACATGATGTTCTGCAGACTCAGTATGCCAGTGGAGTTTCACTCCTGCTTCAGGAGCAGCGCTTACACGCACATCAACGGTCTGTGTGAGGACGAGCCGCTCAAGCTCAAACACAGGTCAGACATCAACATCTCAATCATCAGCTGATTTCCTCTCATAGCTCTGGTTTGTCATTGTCAGAGCAATAGTTTGTGTGTTTATCATGTGAATGTTTCTAAAGGCATCCAGTGAAGTCCACCAAACACTCGGATGAAGGCAGAAGAACAGATTACAGCAGCATCACCACAGTAAGAACCGCTTCTCATCCAGAACTGTTTATGGTTCATGGCTGTTATGAGAAAAATGAGGAAAGTTTTCTTAACATTCCCAGAATTTTTTTGTTTGTAGAACAAATATTATTTTTATGGCTTGTTTTTGGCTTGTGAGAAAGTTTTTTTTAACGTTCCCAGAATGTTAATCTAATGTTCCCAGAAAGAACATTTTTGGTTCCAAGAACATAATTTTTTTATGGTTTGTTTTTGGTTAGTCAGGAAAGTTTTTTTTTTTTTGTTTTGTTTTGTTTTGGTTTTGTTTTGTTTTGTTTTACATTCCCAGAGCGTTATTATTATTTTATTTATTTTTTTGTTTGTGGAACATTCTCAGAATTATATTTCTAATGTTCCCAGAACATTATTCTAACATTACTGTAACGTTCTCAGAATGTGAGGTTTTTTTTTTGTTCCCATTAAGTTTTTGTTTTTAGAACTTTATTCAAACATTCCCATAACGTTATTATAACATTCACAGAATGTACATTTTTGGTTTCCACAACGTAATGTTTTGTTTTTGGTCAGTCAGGATATTCTTCTTTCTTAATGTTCCAAGAGCGTTAGTTTTTTGGTTTGTAAAACGTTCCCAGAACATTAATCTAACATTCCCAGAATGTTTGTTTTTGGTTCCCAGAACATTATTCTAACGTTATTCTAATGTTCAGAATGTTTTTGTTCCCAGAAAGTTTTTGTTTTTAGAACATTATTCTAACATTCCCATAACGTTCACAGAACATTCCTTTTTGGTTCCCAGAATGTTATTCTAACATTCTCAGAATGTTAGTTTTTTTTTGTTCCCAGAAAGTTGTTGTTTTTAGAATCATATTCTAATGTTCCCGTAACGTTATTATAACATTCACAGAACATTCATTTTTGGTTTCCAGAATGTTTTTTATGGTTATGTTTTCTTAACGTTCCCATGTTTTTTTGTTTGTAAATCATTCCCAGAACATTATTCTAACATTACTGTAATGTTCTCAGAATGTGAGTTTTTGTTTTGTTTTTGTGAGTTTTTGTTTTTATAACATTATTATAACATTCCCATAACGTTATTATAACATTCACAGAACATTCCTTTTTGGTTCCCAGAATGTTATTCTAACGTTCTCAGAATGTAAATTTTTTTTGTTTCCAGAAAGTTGTTGTTTTTAGAATGATATTCTAATGTTCCCGTAACGTTATTATAACATTCACAGAACATTCATTTTTGGTTTCTAGAATGTTTGTTTTTGATTCCCAGAACATCATTCTAACATTCTCAGAATGTGAGTTTTTTTTTTTTTTTTTTTTTTTTTTTTCCCAGAAAGTTTGGGGTTTTTAGAACAGATTTTTAGTTTATTTTAAATACAACCACCATGCAGTGTTCTGGGAATGTTATTTTCTGGTTCTAAATTAACCTAAATAGAATGTTCCCTAACATTAGTATTTGATTACCAATAAAATAGCCAAACGGGAACCAAAAACGAACATTAGGGGAACGTTCAGTGTTCTCAGGATGTTGTGTGTCTCCTGCAGTACTATCATTCGGTGCGGATATTCGCGGGTCAGGACCCGTCCTGCGTGTGGGTCGGCTGGGTCACCCCTGACTACCATTACTATAGCAACCACTTCAGCCTCAGCAAGAACCGAACGGTGACCGTGACTCTGGGAGACGAGCGTGGGCGCGTGCACGAGAGGTGAGTGTTAGCCGTTAGCGTGTGACGTGTTGCGGTGGTTTCTGTGAATGTTAGTTGTGTTGTTTGTTGAATGTTCCTGGAACATTCGTTTTTGGTTTCCAGAAAACGTTGTTTTTTTGTTTGTTTTTGGTTAGTCTGGAAAGTTTTCTTAACATTCCCAGAACGTTAGTTTTTTTTGTTTGTAGAACATTCCCAGAACATTAGTTTTCGGTTTCCAGAAAATGGTTTTTTTTAATGTTTTTTTTGGTTAGTCGGGAAAGTTTTCTTAACGTATCCAGAACGTTAGTTTTTGGTTTCCAGAAAACGTTTTTTTTTTTTTTTGGTTAGTCTGGAAAGTGTTCTTAACATTCCCAGAACGTCCGTTTTTTTTGAACGCTCCCAGAACATTAGATTTTGGTTTCCAGAAAACATTTTTTTGTTGTTGTTTGTTTTTGGTTAGTCTGGAAAGTTTTCTTAACGTATCCAGAACGTTAGTTTTTGGTTTCCAGAAAAATTTTTTTGTTTTTTTTGGTTAGTCGGGAAAGTTTTCTTAGCGTATCCAGAACGTTCGTTTTTGGTTTCCAGAAAAAGTTTTTTTTTTTGGTTAGTCTGGAAAGTTTTCTTAACATTCCCAGAACGTCCGTTTTTTTTGTTTGTAGAACGCTCCCAGAACATTAGATTTTGGTTTCCAGAAAACATATTTTTTGTTGTTGTTTGTTTTTGGTTAGTCTGGAAAGTTTTCTTAACGTTTCCAGAACATTAGTTTTTGGTTTCCAGAAAACGTTTTTTTGGTTAGTCGGTTTGTTGTTGTTGTTTTTTTTTTTTTTGTAGAATGCTCCCAGAACATTAGATTTTGGTTTCCAGAAAACTTTTTTTTTGTTTGTTTGTTTTTGGTTTGTCAGGAACGTTTTCTTAACATTCCCAGAACGTTTTTTTGTTTGTAGAGTGCTCCCAGAACATTAGTTTTTGGTTCCCAGAACATTATTCTAACGTTATGCTAACATTCTTAGAATGTTTTTTTGTTTGTAGAACATTCTTAGAATGTTAATCTAATGTTCGCAGAACATTAGTTTTTGGTTTCCAGATTATTTTTTTATGGTTTGTTTTTGGTTAGTCTGAAAAGTTTTCTTAATGTCACCAGAACGTTATTTTATTTAATTATTATTATTTTTGTTTTTGTAGAACATTCCCAGAACATTATTTTTTTGTTTCGTTTTTGGTTAGTCCGAAAAATTCTCGTTACATACCCACAACGTTCTTTTTTTGTTTTGTTTGTAGAATGTTCCCAGAAAGTTTTTTATTGTTTGTTTTTGATTAGTCAGGAAAGTTTTCTTAATGTTCCCAGAATGTTATTCTAACATTACTCTAACGTTCTTAGAATGTTCGTTTTTGGTTTTTACAACGTATTTTTAGATCATTTAAAAAACAACCACCCTGCATTTATTTTATGGTTGCAAAAATAACCTAAAAATAGCAATTAGGGAACATTCTCTATAGGTTATTTGTAGGTTATTTAATAACAGTCACCATGCAATGTTCTGGGGACTCTGAGTGTTAGCCGTTAGCGTGTGACGTGTCGCGGTGGGTCATGTGACGTGCTGACGTGTCTGTGTCATGTGACAGCGTGAAGAGGAGTAACTGCTATATGGTGTGGGGTGGAGACGTCACCAGCGCCGCTCACTCGTCCAGCCGCAGCAACGTGGATCTAGAAATCGGCTGCCTCATCGATTTGGCCACGGGTTTGTTAGCGTTCACCGTCAATGGAAAAGATCTTCCCACGTCATACCAGGTAGCATTACTAGAGCAGAACTGGAACAACTATGATAAAAGGCTTTGGTTCTCAAATCATCACAAACACAGGTGATTTATGGTAAGAGTGTCTGAAACAGTGTTGGGGAAATTTACTTTTAAAAGCAATGCGTTACAATATTGCGTTACTCCCTAAAAAAGTGACTAATTACGTTACTTAGTTACTTTTTAAGGAAAGTAATGCGTTACAATATTGCGTTACTCCCTAAAAAAGTGACTAATTACGTTACTTAGTTACTTTTTATGGAAAATAATGCGTTACAATATTGCGTTACTCCCTAAAAAAGTAGCTAATAAAATAAAAAAATACGAGCTGGAAAACATGCTAGAAACATGTTAATTATGCTAGAAACATGCTATTAACTTGTTAATGTTAAAACATGCTAGAAACATGTTAATAACATGTTAATCATTCTAGAAACAGGCTAGCAACATGCTAGTAACTTGTTAATAATGCTGAAACATACTAGAAACATGTTAGCAACATGTTAATCATTCTAGAAACAGGCTAGCAACATGCTAGTAACTTGTTAATAATGCTAAAACATGCTAGAAACATGTTAGCAACATGTTAATCATTCTAGAAACATGCTAGCAATATGCTAGTAACTTGTTAATAATGCTGAAACATGCTAGAAACATGTTAGCAACATGTTAATCACGCTAGAAACAGGCTAGCAACATGCTAGTAACTTGTTAATAATGCTAAAACATGCTAGAAACATGTTAGCAACATGTTAATCACGCTAGAAACAGGCTAGCAACATGCTAGTAACTTGTTAATAATGCTAAAACATGCTAGAAACATGTTAGCAACATGTTAATCATTCTAGAAACATGCTAGCAATATGCTAGTAACTTGTTAATAATGCTAAAACATGCTAGAAACATGTTAGCAACATGTTAATCATTCTAGAAACATGCTAGCAATATGCTAGTAACTTGTTAATAATGCTGAAACATACTAGAAACATGTTAGCAACATGTTAATCATTCTAGAAACATGCTAGCAATATGCTAGTAACTTGTTAATAATGCTGAAACATGCTAGAAACATGTTAGCAACATGTTAATCACGCTAGAAACAGGCTAGCAACATGCTAGTAACTTGTTAATAATGCTAAAACATGCTAGAAACATGTTAGCAACATGTTAATCACGCTAGAAACAGGCTAGCAACATGCTAGTAACTTGTTAATAATGCTAAAACATGCTAGAAACATGTTAGCAACATGTTAATCATTCTAGAAACATGCTAGCAATATGCTAGTAACTTGTTAATAATGCTAAAACATGCTAGAAACATGTTAGCAACATGTTAATCATGCTAGAAACAGGCTAGCAACATGCTAGTAACTTGTTAATAATGCTAAAAACATGCTAGCAATATGTTAGTAACTTGTTAATAATGTTGAAACATGCTAGAAACATGTTAATCATGCTAGAAACAGACTAGCAACATGCTAGCAATATGCTAGTAACTTGTTAATAATGCTAAAAACATGCTAGAAACAAGTTAGCAACATGTTAATCATGCTAGAAACAGGCTAGCAACATGCTAGTAACTTGTTAATAATGCTAAAACATGCTAGAAACAAGTTAATAACATGTTAATCATTCTAGAAACATGCTAGCAATATGCTAGTAACTTGTTAATGCTAAAACATGCTAGAAACACGTTAATAACATGTTAATCATTCTAGAAACATGCTAGCAATATGCTAGTAACTTGTTAATAATGCTAAAACATGCTAGAAACATGTTAGCAACATGTTAATCATGCTAGAAACAGGCTAGCAACATGCTAGTAACTTGTTAATAATGCTAAACATGCTAGAAACATGTTAGCAACATGTTCATCATTCTAGAAACATGCTAGCATATGCTAGTAACTTGCTAATAATGTTAAAAACAAGCTAGAAACATGTTAATCATTCTAGAAACATGCTAGCAATATGCTAGTAACTTGCTAATAATGTTAAAAACAAGCTAGAAACATGTTAATCATTCTAGAAACATGCTAGCAATATGCTAGTAACTTGTTAATAATGTTAAAAACATGCTAGAAACATGTTAATCATTCTAGATACATGCTAGCAATATGCTAGTAACTTGTTTATAATGAAACATGCTAGCAATATGCTAGTAACTTGTTAGTAATACTAAAATCATGCTAGAAAAATATTAACAATATGTTAATCATGTTAGAAACAAATGCCAACAATGCAAATCATGCTAAAAAACATGCTAATAAAATTAATCATAGTAACTTGTTAATCATGCTAGTAGCATGTTAATAATATGCTAATCATGCTAGAAACATGCCAAAACATGTAATCATGCTAAGAACATGCTAACAACATGTTAAAACATAATCATGTTAGAAACGTAACAATGTTATGTTAGAAACATGTTAAAACATGCTATAAACATGCTAGCGGCATGCTAATTGCACTAAAAACATGGTAGTAACATGCTAATCATATTAGAAACATGTTAGCAACATGTTAATATTCTAGAAACATGCTATCAATATGCTAGTAACTTGTTAATAATGCTAAAACTTGCTAGAAACATGTTAATAACATGTTAATCACTCTAGAAACATGCTAGCAATATGCTAGTAACTTGTTAATAATGCTAAAACTTGCTAGAAACATGTTAATAACATGTTAATCACTCTAGAAACATGCTAGCAACATGCCAGTAACTTGTTAATAATGCTGAAAAATGCCAAAACATGTAATCATGCTAAGAACATGCTAACAACATGTTAAAACATAATCACGTTAGAAACGTAACAATGTTATGTTAGAAACATGCTATAAACATGCTAGCGGCATGCTAATTGCACTAAAAACATGGTAGTAACATGCTAATCATATTAGAAACATGTTAGCAACATGCAAGTAATTTGTTAATCATGCTAACAACATGCTAAGCATGTAAAAAATGCTAACAACTAAACTTTACTTTAACAAACAACAACTAAAAAAATGCTTTCAGCAATGAGAAAAAAGCACAAATGTTAGTTAATATAAAGTAAGTTTTGCCTATTATTACACTGGAAAAAATGCTTTTCTTACTTAGATTTTTTGTCTTGTTTCCAGCTAAAATATCTAAAAATTCTTTAGTCAAGAAGGATTTTCTAGACAAGTAAAAATTTGTGTTTTTTTTTTATGAAAACAAGTCAAAATTAAGTGTACAAATTTTCTGACCTAATAAAAACCGGCAGTGCTCTGAAATGAGTGTGTGTTTGTGGTGCAGGTGGAGCCCAGCACAAAACTGTTTCCTGCCGTGTTCGTGCGGCCGACGAGCTCCAGTCTCTTCCAGTTTGAGCTGGCCAAAATCAAGGTGAGCCCATCCTCATGTTCCCACAAGAGGAACTGGGTTCTTGAAGCACACTCTGATTAGAGTTTTTCTGACTGGTCTCCTGCAGAACGCCATGCCCATCTCTTCAGCCATCTTTAAGAGCGAACACAAGAATCCCGTTCCCCAGTGTCCTCCGCGGCTGGACGTCCAGAGCATTAACTCGGTGCTGTGGAGCCGAATGCCCAACACCTTCCTGAAGGTGGAGACGGCCCGCGTGAGCGAGAGACACGGATGGATGGTCCAGTGTGTGGAACCGCTGCAGATGCTGGCTGTACACATCCCTGAGGAGAACCGGTACAAACACTAACTATAGTTGAAAATCTAATACATTTAGAAATTATTTACAAGGATCAAAATGACAAATTGTAAATGCAACTAATATTTATTGCATAAAAGTTAAATGCTTTTATGAATAAATTATTTGATTTAGGCTAAATATAATTGACTTTCATTATATTTGTGAATGAAAGCAATTTTGTGTTGTTTAAATTAAAAGTCAATACATCTATAAATATGAATTATATTTAACAAACCAAATATATATATATATATATATATATATATATATATGTGTATATTAATGTATATATAAATGTATATTTAACTACAAACTACAAAATAAATAAATAAATAAAAAAAATTTATAAGGATAACATGATAAATTGAAGTGAAATTACATTTTTACAAATAAAATTAAATCCATTTAACAATATAATAAATGTTATGTGTTTCTGAATTAAAATTAAATGCATTTGTAAATATAGATGTATAATTATTATATTATAAATGCAATTAATTAGAATTATTTGTGTAAATCTTCTGATGAAGAACGTCTAAGCGGATTTTTTTTAGCTCAAATATTTATAAAAAAAAATTTACAATTATATTTAATGAATGCATTTCATTTTTGCAAAACTAAATACAACTATAAATACAAATAATTTATTTATATATAATTTAGAATGTATTTTTAATGGTACTTATAAGGGTTTTTAAATGTATAGAAATAATACATTTTATATATTTTAAAAATAAAGTACATCTATAAATATAATTTATTTATTATTTAAAAATGTATAATTTTGACCCATACAATGCATTTTTGGCGATTGCTACAAATATACCTGTGCTATAAATAGAAATTACTTATATATTTAATACTATCAAGTTAATTTCATTTATATATATATATATAATGTGTTTTAATTAAATACTTTTTGTGATTATTGTTGTCTTTTATTATAAATTAATTGCATTTTTATAACTGAAATGAACTAACTTATACATATAAATTATTTACATATTTAATGCTTTTTTATTTTTTAATATTTGAAAATATTTTTTTAATATGTGTTTTAAGTACTTTTGTAATTTTTGTTGTCCTTTATTGTTATTTATTTTTTTTTTACAATAATGCACCCAGCTGAATTTTTTTATGAGATGGTTAGTGCATCACTAAATCATAAAAGAGAAATGTATACTTTTGACACATAAAATGCATTTTTTATATTTATAAATATTTGTAAATTAATTATAAATTAATTGCATTTTTATAATCAAAATGAACTAACTTATACATATAAATTATTTACATATTTAATGCTTTTTTTATTATTTAATATTTGAAAATATTTTTTTAATATAATATGTGTTTTAAGTGCTTTTTGTAATTGTTGTTGTCCTTTATTATTGATTTTTATATATATATATATATATATATATATGTGTGTGTGTATATATAAATATATATATATATATATATATATATATATATACAGGGTTCCCACGGATCATGGAATTTCTGGAAAATCATGGAATTTTAAAAGGTCTATTCCAGTCATTGAAAGTCAGGGAATTTAATATTTTTTTGGTCCAAGTCATGGAATATCAGGGATTTTTGTTTGTTGCTTTAAATTTTAGTTTCCATTTAGCAAAATGTAATTTTTCTATTTGTGTTTTACCATTTTATTCCCTTCCCCCACGTCAACTAGCAATCACTTACGTCAAATACAGGCACCAGGCTGCACCTGATATAACTAAAGCAAACATGCCTGGAAAATGGACATTTCAAGAGCTACATAATGTCCACTTCAAAGACTGGGCGTGAAAAGTAGATGATAGAGAAGCCAAACTAAATGTGAAGAAATAATAAAAAAAACCTGAATGATGAACTTGATTACAAAGAGAAAATCCTTTAGGGTGTTTAACCCCTGAGATCATAAAAAACATAAATACATTTCTGTAGAAATAGTACAGAAAAAGCAGTTTCCGCCACTAAATAAAAAATAAAAAAAGGTTATAGCGACTGATCTCACAATTCTGACTTATTTTCTCACAATTGCATGATACAAACTCGCATTTCTGACTTTTTTCTCAGAATTGTAAAATATAAACTCGCAATTTTGAGAAATAAAGTCAGAATTGTGAGATAAAAATGTGCAATTGCGAGTTATAAAGTCAGAATTGCATGATATAAACTCACAATTGAGAGTTAAGTCAGAATTGCATGATATAAATTCACAATTGCGAGTTAAGTCAGAATTGCATGATATAAATTCACAATTGAGAGTTAAGTCAGAATTGTGTGATATAAACTCGCAATTCTGTCAATATATCAGTATTTTTTCTCCTCAGAAATGAGCTTATGTCTCACAACTGAGAAAAAGAAGTCAGAATTGCAAGATACAAACTCGCAACTGCAAAAAAAGTCAGAATTGCAAGTTTTAACTTTAGCTTTTTTTTTTCATTTAGTGACAGAAACGGGCTTCCATAGTTTTGTACTAACAACGTTTGTAAACAAGTAAATAAAGCTTGCAAATGGATGGATCCGTTCCTTATAGATCATGGAAATTCAGCTTTTTAGTCAGTGAAAGTCAGGGAAAAGTCAGGGAATTTGACATTTGGCTTACAGTGGGAACCCTGTATATATATATATATATATATATATATATATATATATATATATATATATATATATTTTTTTTTTTTATTTTTTTTTTATTTGATAATAATGCACCCAGCTGAATTTTTCATGAGGTGATTAGTGCATTGCTAGTGCTGATAGTGAACGCTGGTGCCGCAGGTGTGTGGACATCATGGAGCTGTCGGAGCAGGAGGAGCTGCGTAAGTTTCAGTATCACACGCTGAAGCTGTACTGCGCTCTGTGCGCTCACGGGAACACGCGTGTGGCTCACGCTCTCTGCAGTCACCTGGACCAATCGCAGCTGCTCTACACCATCGACAACCAGTACCTGTCGGGGATGCTGCGCGAGGGCTTTTACGACGTCCTCATCAGCGTTCACCTGGAGACGGCCAGAGCCGCCCGCCGCATGATGAACAACGAGTTCATCGTCCCCATCACAGCCGAGACCCGCAGCATTCGCCTCTTCCCCGACGCCTCCAAACGCCATCGACCGCCCGGCGTCGGCCTCAGCACGTCCCTCAAACCAAGGTTATTATAGTTCTGACTTCCTTACTTCATAAAAAAAGTAAGGTTCACTCATAAAAAAATGTTTCTTTGAGGAAAACATTTGAGGATTTCTCTCCATATAGTGGACTTCTATGGTGCCCACGAGTTTGAACTTACAAAATGCAGTTTAAAGACAGCTGCAAAGTGCTCTAAACGATCCCAGCTGAGGAATAATCTAGCGAAACGATCTGTTGTTTTCTAAAAAAAAAAAAAAAAAGAGAGAACCTTTTGCTTTTGAACCTCAAATGCTTCCAAAATAGTGTAAAGGCAGCTTTAAAGGGCTCTAAACAATCCCGGCCGTGGAAGAAGGTTCTTATCTAGCGACATGATCTGTCATTTTCTAAAAAAAAAATGGACAATTTCTATACTTTTGAACCTCAAATTCGTTGAAAATGCAGTTTAAATGCAGCTTCAAAGGGCTCTAAATGATCCCAGCCGAGGAATAAGGGTCTTATCTAGCTAAATGATCGGTTGTTTTCTAAAAAAAACTGACAATTTATATACTTCTTAACCTCAAATGCTTCCAAAATAGTTTAAATGCAGTTTCAAAGGGCTCTAAATGATCCCAGATGAGGAAGAAGAGTCTTATCTAGCGAAATAATTTGTCATTTTCTAAAAAAAAAAAAAAAAAAACTGACATTTTCTATACTTTTTCACCTCAAATTCATACAAAATGCAGTTTCAATGCAGCTTTTAAGGGCTCTAGACAATCCCAGCCGAGGAAGTAGAGTCTTATCTAGCAAAACAATTGGTTATTTTCTAAAAAAACCTGACAATTTATATGCTTTTTTAACCTCAAATTCATCCAAAATGCAGTTTAGATGTAGATTCAAAGGGCTCTAAACAATCCCAGCTGAGGAATAAGGGTCTTATGTAGTGAAACAATCAGTCATTTTCTAAAAAACTGACAATTTCGACACTTTTTCACCTCAAATTCATCCAAAATGCAGTTTCAATGCAGCTTTTAAGGGCTCTAGACAATCCCAGCTGAGGAAGTAGAGTCTTATCTAGCAAAACAATTGGTTATTTTCTAAAAAAAAACCTGACAATTTATATGCTTTTTTAACCTCAAATTCATCCAAAATGTAGTTTAAATGCAGCTTCAAAGGGCTCTAAATGATCCTAGCTGATGAAGAAAGGTCTTATACAGTGAAACAATCTGTCATTTTCTAAAAAACTGACAATTTCGACACTTTTTCACCTCAAATTCATCCAAAATGCAGCTTCAAAGGTCTCTAAATGATCCCAGCCGAGGAAGAATGGTTTTATCTAGCAAAACAATTAGTTATTTTCTAAAAAAATGAACACTTTTTGACCTCAGAGGCTCATCGTGTCTTGTAGGGTGAGGTTGAAGAGTAATAAAACTAAGCTTAGTTTTCAGGAATTAAGACAAAATTTTGATTTACTAAAACACATTTTTTAAATATCTCCAAATTAGGTTACACTTCTAAAGTTCCACTGGAAAAAATGCTTTTTTTACTTAAATTTGTTGTCTTGTTTTCAGCCAAAATATCTAAAAAAAAATTAAATCAAGAAGGATTTTCTAGACAAGTGACAAATGATGGTCTTTTTTTCAGAAACAATACATCAAAATGAAGTGAATTTTAGCTTGAAACAATATTATTTTGCTTACCCCTTTGGCAGATTATTTTGCTCGTTCTAAGCAAGAACGTACTTAATGTTGACTTCTTTTTTTCTGAAAACAAGACAATAAATCCTTCTTGATTTAAAAACCTTTGGATATTTTGGCTGGAAACAAATTATGAATTTATTTATTAATGGTTTTAATTTAGTTTCAGTTTTAGTCAACTATTTATTATGACTCTAATATGGTGATAATTAGTGCATCACTATATTAAACATAATTTAATGTATTCATGAATAAAATAAATAGATGTACTTATTTTTAAAATGGATAAAACGTATATGTATAAATTTAATTTTAATTATTTTAATTTTTAATTAAAGTTTCAATTAAAATAATTAAAATGCTAGCCTTAAAAATTTTATTTTTAATTAAAAGCACATTAATTACATTTCTAAATGTAATACATATGAATCATTTATATTTATATTTATAAAAAATGATTCTCTGTTTATTACAAGTAAAACTTATAGTAGCTTATTCCTCATCTGGGATCACTTAGAGCCCTGTGAAGCGACATTTAAATTGCATTTTGGAAGCATTTGATGTTAATTATATATAAATTGTCAGTTTTTTAAAAAAAATAACCAAATCGTTTCACTAGATAAGACCCTTATTCCTCATTTGGGATCATTTAGAGCCCTTTAATGCTGCATATAAACTGGGTTTTGGAAGCATTTGAGGTTAAATGTGTATAAATTGTCAGTTTTTTAAGAAAATAACTGATTGTTTTGCTAGATATGACCCTTCTTCCTCAGCTGGGATCATTTAGAGCCCTTTGAAGCTGCATGTAAACTGCATTTTGGAAGCATTTGATGTTAATTATATATAAATTGTCAGTTTGTTTAGAAAATAACCAAATCGTTTCACTAGATAAGACCCTTATTCCTCATCTGGGATCATTTAGAGCCCTTTGAAGCTGCATTTAAACTGCATTTTGGAAACATTTGAGGTTAAATATATATAAATTATCAGTTTTTTTAGAAAATAACCAATTCGTTTCACTAGATAAGACCCTTATTCCTCATTTGGGATCATTTAGAGCCCTTTAATGCTGCATATAAACTGAGTTTTGGAAGCATTTGAGGTTAAATGTGTATAAATTGTCAGTTTTTTAAGAAAATAACTGATTGTTTCACTAGATAAGACCCTTCTTCCTCAGCTGGGATTGTTTAGAGCCCTTTAAAGCTGCATTTAAACTGCATTTTGGAAGCATTTGATGTTAATTATATATAAATTGTCAGTTTGTTTAGAAAATAACCAAATCGTTTCACTAGATAAGACCCTTCTTCCTCATCTGGGATCATTTAGAGCCCTTTGAAGCTGCATTTAAACTGCATTTTGGAAGTTCAAACTCGTGGGCACCATAGAAGTCCACTGTATGGAGTGAAATCTTCAAATTTCTTTACGGCTGAAGAAAGAAAGACATGAGCGTCTTGGATGAAAGGGGGTTGAGTGCATGATCTGTAAATTTATGGATGCTCGTCCCTCAAACCCAGGCTGCACTTCGGGCCTCCCTGCTTCATCTGCACCAAGCGCGAGCAGCACCTGTTCAGCCCCGAGATCCCGCTGGACGTCCTGAAGGAGAAGGCCATCAGCATGCTGACGGAGGCGGTGCAGGGCGGAGGAGACCACATCCGGGACCCCGTGGGAGGAAGCGTGGAGTTCCAGTTCGTGCCCATCCTGCGGCTCATCGGCACGCTGCTCACCATGGGCGTCCTGACCAGCCGCGACGTGCACAAGATCCTGCTGCTCATCGAGCCCGACGTGTTCGGCGAACGCAGGGAGGACGGCCCGAGAGACGCCACGGCCAAAGAAGGGCTGACCGGAGCCGAGGAGAAGGCGGTGGAGGCCGGAGAGGAGGAGGCCGGAGACGGGAAAGCGCTCGTCAAGGGACTGCTGGAGAAGAAGCTCCCCGAGTCGGTCAAACGACAGGTGAGCACTGCATCAAGCTCTTTTGTTTTATTCCAATCATTTATGCACACTACTATGGGATCAGTTTCCTGCCAAATGCATTGCAGTCACAGATAAAAAAAATAACAAGTGTGAAAAATAAATTTAAAAATGCAAGTAAAAATATATTGCAAAAAATGTAAAAATGAAAGCAAAGTTTGCAGAATGGCAAAAAAATGCTCACGAAAAATAATAAGCGCAAATGAAAAATTCAATAATGCTTTAAAAAATAATAATACGCATTGTTATTCAAAACTTTAAATATTTAAAATTATATTGCACAAAAATCAAATACGAATGCAAAAATTATATTTCTGTTTTTTTCTGCTCTCAGATATTTTCTGCTCATATTCATATTTTTATTAAAAAAGTCTCTAAATATTTGGATTCATTAAAATAAAGGCACTGCACTGTAAAAAAAAAAAAAAAGAAGAACTTGATTAAAGTATATTTTACAAGAAAGTACAATTTTAGTGTTTCTACCTCAGATTTTCACATTTAATTCAGTTTGTTACTTGAAGTTTCTTTTACTAGCAGTTTCTAAATGGAAATCATTTCTACGACACTTGAAGTATTTAAAAATCGTTTAGATACTAGTGTAGTGTCAATTTTCATTTTTATTAATTTTTTTGTTTGTAAGTTTTTGTTTTTTTACTTTTGTTGTTTTTATATTAAAAAAAGTCTCTAAATATTTTGAATTAATTCAGTTCCCCGTCTGTCGTTCACGTTCGACGTTGTGTCGAAGTGACGACTAGGGGTCGCTCTTGAGAGCCCGAATACCTCTGACAGCTTTGAGAAAAGGCCAATGAGAATTGGTATGCAGTATTTGCATAGCCCGCTCCGCCCCGGAGATCCGGGCATAAGAGGGGGGGGCTAGGCAACACTCATTGTTCTGTTTCTTCGGAGCCGAATGCAGCGTCTCTTCATTGAGAAGCAGCGTTACTCACCTCTCTCGTCGTTGGATCTACGGCACGGGCAGCGGTCTCTTCCTTCTCGAACGCAGTAGCAGTGAGAGTCCCCTGGGTGCTTCGACGGCGAATCTTGAAGAGCAGATTTCCTCTTAATAAAATCTAAAGAGCAAATTTCTCTAAAAGAGTGCAGACACGGTGGGTTTGTGTGTTTACTATGCCTTTCCTTCCGTGTCCTTCTGGTTGCGGCTTCTTTCTCTCCCAAAACGATCGGCACGAGCTCTGTCTTCAATGTTTGGGTCGTGACCATGCTGAAGCAGCGTTCGGCGAGGGCGGATGTCCTGCTTGCGAGGACATGCCCCTCAGCACACTTCGTTCGCGAGTCGCGTTCTTTACTAAAAGACCGCGGCTCGCATCAACCGCTACCGCGGCTCGTCCTTCTACTTCCGGGTACGAGGCTGCCGCGGCGCGTGTTGATGAAGAGCGAGAGAGCGCGAGCGTTTCGCCGGGTAATTCCCCGCGTCCCTCGCGCTCTGTGTGTCTGCCGGTCGAGCTTTCGGTTGACTTTGAAAACTCGTCTCAGTACGGGTTGGATTGGTTATTCGGGGCTCCTGCGGGGGAGGAAGAAGTGTCTGCAGCATCGGAGAGTGGGCAGCCATCTGAAGCAGACGCGCTATCTGAGGCACCCGCTGCGGGGGCGGGTTCTCAGTCAGTAGCAGACGCGGAAATGGCGGCCATGCTCGAACGGGCGGCCAAAGCAATCGGGATTGAGTGGAAGTCTCCGCCCCATCCTGAGCGCTCACGGCTGGATGATTGGTATCTGGGTAACGACCGTGGTTCTCGGCCACGTTCTACCCCAGTTCCTTTCTTCCCGGAAGTGCATGAGGAACTGACTAAGTCGTGGAAGGCTCCTTTTTCAGCCAGAACGCGTCTTAGCGGTTCTTCCTCTCTCACCACCCTCGATGGAGGTCCAGCGAAGGGGTATACGGAGGTTCCCGCCGTGGAGCGTGCGATCGCGGTGCATCTTTGCCCGCAGACCGCCGCCACCTGGCGGGACCGCCCAAAACTCCCGTCCAGGGCATGTAAGGCTTCTTCCGCTCTCGTGGGGAAGGCTTATGCTGCTTCTGGACAAGCTGCGTCCGCCCTTCACGCTATGGCCGTCCTGCAGGTCTATCAGGCCAAGGTTCTTAGCGAGTTGCACGAGGGTGTTCCCAAACCAGAGCTTTTGCAGGATCTGCGCTCGGCGACTGACTATGCTCTACGAGCTACGAAGGTCACGGCGCAGGCTCTGGGGAGGGCGATGTCCACTATGGTGGTCCAGGAGCGCCACCTTTGGCTGAATCTGGCGGAAATGAAGGACGCTGAGAAGGTTCGCTTTCTTGACGCCCCCATTTCTCAGGCTGGTCTCTTTGGCGACACTGTCGAGGAATTTGCACAGCAGTTCTCCGCAGTGAAGAAACAGACGGAGGCTATCAAACACATCTTGCCTCGTCGGGCGCCGCCCCCCGGGCCCGCACCCCCGAGGCAGCAGCCTCCGCCTGTTTCACGCCGAGGACGACCGCCTTCCAGACCGGCTCAGGGCCCGCCACAGGCTGGTCCTGCACCTAAACCAGCCTTGCGGTCGAGCTCTCGCAAGAAGGTGGCGCCGTTAGCTCAGTCTCAGGCCGCTAAGAACCCTCGTCAGGCTTCGAAGCGTTCCTGAAACGAGCAGCCCGGAGGAGAGAGATCTGCTGACCTGTCTGGATCCACACTCGGCGAGGGGACGAGTGTGGGTTTCGGCTCCACCCCGGCTGTCTGCCTCTCGGCAGACGGCCACCACATGGTCAATAAAAGAGCAATTTTCTTCTCTGGGCGAAAAAATCTATGTGACTGCGTCCCTCCGGGGTACCCAGCCACTAAAACATGTCAAAGCATGCTCAACCGCAGGGCCTGCGCTTCGGCATGCTTTGACGAATCAAGTGCATCCATCAGTCGATCCCCTGAGCTCAGGCGATCTTCTGATGGATCCTTGTCTGTCGGTTCCGATGGTCGATCCTCCCATGGCTGGGTCCCTCCGGGGTACCCAGCCACCAAAACACATCAAAGCATGCTCAACCGCAAAACTTGCGCTTCTGCATACTTTGACAGAGAAACAAGCGCATCCGTCAGTCGATCCCCTGAGCTCAGGCGATCTTCTCACGGATCCTTGTATGTCGGTTATGGCGATCAAAGCACCTTGTGTCCTCCGGGACAGCACGCCCCCGAACAAAGGGCTTTCACCACAACTCAGTCACACCGTACCCACCCGAGGTACGTCGGTGGTCCCCCTGAGACCGTTGGCAGAGAGTTTTACAGCTTGGCTCGAGATACCCAACCTCTCTCGCTGGCTTCTCAGAACCATCCGACTCGGCTATGCTATCCAATTCGCACGCAACCCGCCCAAGCTCAGCGGCATCTTCTCTACCGCGGTTCGGGACGAGAATGCTGCGGTTCTTCGGGCGGAGATCGCGACCCTTCTGGTGAAGGACGCGATAGAGCCGGTCCCCTCGGCCGACATGAAGAAAGGGTTCTACAGCCCCTACTTCATTGTACCCAAGAAAGGTGGCGGTTTAAGACCAATCCTGGATCTGAGGATTCTGAATCGGGCCCTTCACAAGCTCCCCTTCAGAATGCTAACGCTCAAACGCATTCTCACGTGCATCAGATTCCAGGATTGGTTTGTGGCGATAGACCTGAAAGACGCGTACTTTCATGTCTCGATTCTTCCAAGACACAGGCCCTTCCTGCGGTTTGCCTTCGAAGGTCGAGCATTTCAGTACAAAGTCCTTCCATTTGGGCTCTCCCTGTCTCCCCGCGTCTTTACGAAAGTCGCAGAGGCAGCCCTTGCCCCTCTCCCGGAGAGGGGCATCCGCATTCTCAATTACCTCGACGACTGGCTGGTCATAGCACACTCTCAGGAGTTGGTATGCAAACACAGGGATGTGGTTCTCAACCATCTGGCCCATCTGGGGTTTCGGGTCAACTGGGAAAAGAGCAAGCTCGCCCCGGTACGGAGCATCTCTTTTCTCGGTATACAACTAGACTCGGTTGCCATGAGTGCACGGCTCTCCCCGGAGCGTGCACAGTCAGTGCTGAGCTGCGTCCAGAAGCTCTCACGCAGCCCGACGGTCCCCCTCAAACAATTTCAGAGGCTCCTGGGTCACATGGCATCCGCAGCCGCCGTCACGCCGCTGGGCCTGATGCACATGAGACCGTTACAACACTGGCTGCGTTCCCGAGTCCCGAGATGGCCATGGCGCCAGGGTTCATACCGGGTGCACGTCACACCCGTATGTCTAAAAACCCTCGGTCCTTGGAAAGACATTTCGTTCCTACGGGCCGGGGTGCCCTTAGGACAAGTGTCCAGGCGCATTTTGGTTACGACAGATGCATCCAACACAGGCTGGGGCGCCGTATGCAATGGGCAAGCAGCTGCAGGGCTCTGGTCGGGCCCTCGGCTGCATTGGCATATCAATTGCCTCGAGCTGCTGACAGTGTTTTTGGCCCTGAAGAGGTTCCGACCTTTGGTTCAGGGCAAACACGTGCTGGTCCGCACAGACAGCACTGCGACTGTAGCCTACATCAATCACCAGGGCGGTGTACGCTCCTTTCGCATGTCACAGCTAGCCCGCCATCTCCTCCTTTGGTGTCGAAACAATGTCAAGTCTCTACGAGCCACCCACATACCGGGCGAACTCAATTGGGTAGCGGACGCGCTCTCCCGACAGACTTCGCTTCGGGGCGAGTGGAGACTTCACCCTCAGACGGTTCAGCTGATCTGGAGTCTTTTCGGTCAGGCCCAGGTCGACCTGTTTGCCTCGATAGAGAACACTCACTGCCAGTTGTGGTACGGTCTGTCCGAGGCGCCCCTCGGCACAGATGCACTGGCACACAGCTGGCCTCAGGGCCTCCTCAAGTATGCGTTTCCACCAGTGAGCCTAATTGCACAGACCCTGTGCAAAGTCAGGGAGGACAGAGAACAGATCCTGCTGGTGGCCCCCTACTGGCCCAACAGGGTTTGGTTCTCAGAGCTGGTGCTCCTCTCCCCCGTTCCTCCCTGGCGCATTCCCCTGAGGAAGGACCTCCTTTCACAGGGGAAGGGCACGATATGGCACCCGCGCCCAGATCTCTGGAACCTCCACGTATGGTCCCTGGACGCGACCAGGAGGATTTCAGAGATCTCCCACTGGCAGTGGTAAACACTCTGTTGCAGTCGAGAGCTCCTTCCACGAGGCGGCTGTACGACCTCAGATGGCGCAAATTCACAAACTGGTGTTCCTCCCGGGGGGAGAACCCACGGAGATGTGGCATCCGAACGGTGCTTTCCTTCCTCCAAGGAGGACTGGATAGACACCTTTCTGCTTCAACACTTAAGGTCCAGGTAGCCGCTATTGCCGCTAACCACGACCTGGTGGAAGGTAGATCGGTTGGGAAGCACAATTTGGTTATACGATTCCTTAAAGGTGCACGCAGGCTGAACCCCGTCAGACCGCGCCTTGTCCCCTCTTGGGATCTGTCTGTGGTCCTCCGGGGCCTACAGTCAGATCCCTTTGAGCCGCTCCAGTCAGTCGAACTCAGTGCTCTCTCCCAAAAGACGGCTCTCCTGACTGCGCTCACATCGATCAAAAGAGTGGGAGACCTCCAAGCCCTCTCCGTCAGTGACTCGTGCCTCGAATTCGGGCCGGCTAACTCTCACGTTATCCTGAGACCCCGGCCCGGTTATGTGCCCAAAGTGCCCACCACTCCCTTCAGGGACCAGGTGGTCACTCTGCAAGCTATCCCTTCTCAGGAAGGCGACCCCAACCTCTCCTTGTTATGCCCAGTCCGTGCCCTGAGCATTTACTTGGAACGTACTGAAAGCTTCAGACGGTCGAGTCAGCTCTTTGTCTGTTTTGGAGGACAGCAGAAGGGGAAAGCTGTCTCCAAACAAAGAATTTCCCACTGGATTGTGGATGCGATTCGTTTGGCCTACCAGGCCACAGGGGTGCCCTGCCCGCTGGGGGTGCACGCCCACTCCACCAGGGGCGTCGCAGCGTCGGTTGCGCTGGCGAACGGGATCTCTTTAACAGACATTTGCAGAGCTGCAGGTTGGGCTACACCTAACACGTTTGCCAGGTTCTACAATCTGCGTGTAGAACCAGTCTCTTCGGGAGTCCTGAACGCAAGCCCAGTAACTCCTGAAGCTGACACGGTGTAGAAGCTTGCTGAAGCGTCGTTCCCCACGGGTGATGACGCTTCCCCAGTTCAGTAAGTTTCCTGGCGTGAACCCTGAACGACAATTTCCATCATGTTGCACCCGCAACGTAGCTATGTTCAGCGGAGGAACTAGCTATCAGAATCTAATATGAGGTTAGGTTGCCTCTTGTGAACTCTCATATTAGGTTGGTGCCCCACATGTAGTGGCTCCTAATGCGGCCCCATGTGTGTATCTCCACCTATACTCCCAGAGATGCGGTGTTTCCCTTAAGACAAAACTTGTCTCCGACCCTGAGCTCAGCAGTCTCTCCTCATGCGGAGCCTGCCTCAGGATCGTCCCCTTGTTGTGCTCCCCTAGTGCGAGCCCTCAAGTGTATTCTCCACACAAATACCTCCCTCCGGGCAGGGTGTGGTCTCCGTAGTGCCCATCCCCCCCCGGGGAGGACGGACACTGGCCCAATGTTCTCCAAGATGTTCAACCAAAGGTGAGGAAAGGCTGGCTGAAGCTCTTGGGCATTGGAAGGTCACGTAGAGGTGAGTGACATTTATCTAACACGCAAGACCTGTTAATATTTGCACTCCATGCACTCGTGACGCGGTCCGCTGGTTGTGGCGTTTTCAACTGGGACCCCTAGTCGTCACTTCGACACAACGTCGAACGTGAACGACAGACGGGGAACGTCTTGGTTACGTATGGTAACCCTCGTTCCCTGATGGAGGGAACGGAGACGTTGTGTCCCCCTTGCCACAACCTCGGACCGCCTCTGAGTGTAGCCGGGTGCTTCGGCTCCTCAGATCAGAACAATGAGTGTTGCCTAGCCCCCCCCTCTTATGCCCGGATCTCCGGGGCGGAGCGGGCTATGCAAATACTGCATACCAATTCTCATTGGCCTTTTCTCAAAGCTGTCAGAGGTATTCGGGCTCTCAAGAGCGACCCCTAGTCGTCACTTCGACACAACGTCTCCGTTCCCTCCATCAGGGAACGAGGGTTACCATACGTAACCAAGACGTTTTTATTAATGAATTAGTTTTTAAGTTCAGTTTTAGTTATTTTAGTACTTCAAGGTAAACTAAAATAAGAATTATAGCTAAAATAAATGTTAGCAAAACTAAAAAAAATATATATATATTATTAGTGTTTTTTAATGGTTTTATTTTGGTTTCAGTTTTAGTAACTGTAATAACCCTGGTATTAATTATGACTGTCTTACACATTTTAGGATAATACATTCATGAAGGCTAAGAAATAAGACTTAAAAAAAATATATATAGAGAGAGAGAAAAAAATATATAAATATTATTTTTAAATAATTAAAGATTGCAGTTTTGTCAAATGTAGAAGTAATGTACATTGTTAATAATTTTACAATTTATATATACTGTTTACACTACTGTTTGGAATTTGTACTTTTTTTAAGAAACTAATTTTATTAATGTAAGCTGCATTCAATTATTCAAGTGTCATTCATTAATAATGTTGCAAAAGATTTCTATTTCAAATAAATGCTTATTTGAATTTTTTTCAATTTTTTCAACTTTCAATTCATCTGTGAATCCTGAAAAATAAAATGTATGATGGTTTCCACAAAAATATGAGAATCAGAAAAGTTTTTAGAGCAGCCAATCAGTATATTAGAATGATTCCTGAAGGATCATGTGACACTGAAGACTGAAGTAATGATGCTGAAAATTCAGCTTTGATCACAGAAATAAATTACATTTGAACAGATATTCACATAGAAAACATCTGTGTTGCATTGTAATAATATTTCACATTTTTACAGCATTTTTGATCAGATAAAAGCAGGCTTGGTGAGCAGAACTCAATAATTTTATCCAAAGCAACATACAAATAAGAAACAGTTCAGGGGTCGGTTGCATAAAAGGTTTAGACTAGTCTTAAAAATTAGTCCGCTATTGTTTTATTTAAGACTGGTCATGTTTTTTTTAATTCAGTTACAGAAAAATGTAGATTAGTCTAATTTGGATGCAAAAAATAAGACCGATTACCCTTTGGTTAACTGTTGGTCAAACACATAGAGGCTAAGTTTATGCAACTGGCCTCAGAAGTTTGAAATTGAATCACTGAAGCGTTCGACTGAATCTCAACTCTCAGTGCATATTGTGTTATTAAATCTCATGTGTTGTATTGTTTGTGCAGATGTGCGAGCTGCTGCATTATTTCTGTGACTGTGAGCTGAGGCATCGCATCGAGGCCATCGTGTCGTTCTCCGACGGCTTCGTCTCCAAGCTGCAGTTCAATCAGAAGTTTCGCTATAACGAGCTGATGCTGGCGCTCAACATGTCCGCCGCGGTCACCGCCAAAAAGACCAAAGAGTTTCGCTCTCCGCCGCAGGAACAGGTGCTTCTTTCTCCTCCGGTCGGATCACACCAGTCCAGTCTTTAGCTCATCAGTGTGATGTCATTTCCTCTTACGGTTTCAGCAGTCGTTTCTGGTTGAATCTGTTTCAGATTAACATGCTGCTGAACTTCAACATGGGTGAGGACTGTCCGTGTCCAGCAGACATTCAGGAGGAGCTCTACGACTTCCACAGCGAGCTGCGGCTGCACTGCGGTACATCCATAATAGCTCATAATACTACAATCACATAACAATCAGAAAAAAAGAGTTTACGTGAATCATTTGATTCAGAAGTGAACTTTGGTGCGGGTTTGTGAATCATTTGATTCGGATCGTAACTTCGGAGCAAGTTCATGAATCATTTGGTTTAGAATTGAATCTTATTGCGGGTGAATCATTTGATTCAGAAGTGAACTTTGGTGCGGGTTTGTGAATCATTTGATTCGGATCGTAACTTCGGAGCAAGTTCATGAATCATTTGGTTTAGAATTGAATCTTATTGCGGGTGAATCATTAGATTCAGAACTGAACTTTGGTGCGGGTTCGTGAATCATTTGATTCGGATTGTAACTTCGGAGCAAGTTCATGAATCATTTGGTTTAGAATTGAATCTTATTGCGGGTGAATCATTAGATTCAGAACTGAACTTTGGTGCAGGTTTGTGAATCATTTGATTCGGATTGTAACTTCGGAGCAAGTTCATGAATCATTTGGTTTAGAATTGAATCTTATTGCGGGTGAATCATTAGATTCAGAACTGAACTTTGGTGCGGGTTCGTGAATCATTTGATTCGGATCGTAACTTCGGAGCAAGTTCATGAATTATTTGGTTTAGAATTGAATCTTATTGCGGGTGAATCATTAGATTCAGAACTGAACTTTGGTGCGGGTTCGTGAATCATTTGATTCGGATCGTAACTTCGGAGCAAGTTCATGAATCATTTGGTTTAGAATTGAATCTTATTGCGGGTGAATCATTAGATTCAGAACTGAACTTTGGTGCGGGTTCGTAAATCTTTCGATTTGGATCGGAATTTTGGAGCAGGTTCATGAATCATTTGGTTTAGAATTGAATCTTATTGCGGGTGAATCATTAGATTCAGAACTGAACTTTGGTGCGGGTTCGTGAATCATTTGATTTGGATCGGAATTTTGGAGCAGGTTCATGAATCATTTAAATCAGAACTGAATTTTGGAGCTGGTTCGTGAATCATTTGATTCGGATTGTAACTTCGGAGCAAGTTCATGAATCATTTGGTTTAGAATTGAATCTTATTGCGGGTGAATCATTAGATTCAGAACTGAACTTTGGTGCGGGTTCGTGAATCATTTGATTCGGATCGTAACTTCGGAGCAAGTTCATGAATCATTTGGTTTAGAATTGAATCTTATTGCGGGTGAATCATTAGATTCAGAACTGAACTTTGGTGCGGGTTCGTGAATCATTTGATTCGGATTGTAACTTCGGAGCAAGTTCATGAATCATTTGGTTTAGAATTGAATCTTATTGCGGGTGAATCATTAGATTCAGAACTGAACTTTGGTGCGGGTTCGTAAATCTTTCGATTTGGATCGGAATTTTGGAGCAGGTTCATGAATCATTTGGTTTAGAATTGAATCTTATTGCGGGTGAATCATTAGATTCAGAACTGAACTTTGGTGCGGGTTCGTGAATCATTTGATTCGGATCGTAACTTCGGAGCAAGTTCATGAATCATTTGGTTTAGAATTGAATCTTATTGCGGGTGAATCATTAGATTCAGAACTGAACTTTGGTGCGGGTTCGTAAATCTTTCGATTTGGATCGGAATTTTGGAGCAGGTTCATGAATCATTTGGTTTAGAATTGAATCTTATTGCGGGTGAATCATTAGATTCAGAACTGAACTTTGGTGCAGGTTCGTGAATCTTTCGATTTGGATCGGAATTTTGGAGCAGGTTCATGAATCATTTAAATCAGAACTGAATTTTGGAGCTGGTTCGTGAATCATTTGATTCGGATTCAAATCATTAGATTAGGTCCAGCAGACATTCAGGAGGAGCTCTATGACTTCCACAGCGAGCATATATTTTTTTTCCATTTATTTGTAAATATCATCCTAGTCTCGCTTATTTCAGTTAATATCATCAAACTAGTGAGCTAAGACAGTAGTAGTGCTGACAGTGTCGTGTAAACATGGCTGAAGATGTGAAAAGTGGAGGAACAGACAAACCGATTCAATTGAGTCATTTACACTGGATCTGCTCTGATTGATTCAAATTCATGACTTCGATCATTCAGTTCAAACGATTCACTAGCATTAACCAGACCAAATTAAAAGAGCAATTCATTTTCTAATTTTGACATCACTTCTAATGATTTTAAAAAGCATGAATAGTGATGGGTGAAAAAGGAGCTTTTCAAAACTTCAAATCATTGAAACCATTGCATTGCAAAATGATTTCTGTTTTGTGAATCATTTGTTTTAGATTGCAACTTTTGAGTGGGTTTGCGCTTCAAATGCTCATCTGAAATCATGATTCACAAATCATTATTCAGATCGAGACTTTTTGAGCGTGGATCGTCAATCATTTGATTCAGACCTGAACTTTGGTGTGAGTTTGTGAATCTTTTGATTCAGATTAGAAGTTCGGAGCAGGTTTGTGAATCGTTTCATTCAGAACTGAACTTTGGTGCGGGTTTGTGAATCATTTAAATCAGAACTGAACTTTGGTGCGGGTTCGTGAGTCTTTTGATTCAGAACTGAACTTCGGTGTGGGTTTGTGAATCTTTCGATTCGGATCAGCACTTCGGAGCAGATTCGTGAATCATTTGATTCAGAACTAAACCTTGGAGCAGGTTTGTGAATCATTTAAATCAGAACTGAACTTTTGTGCGGGTTTGTGAATCTTTCGATTCGGATTGGAACTTCGGAGCAGATTTGTGAATCATTTGATTCAGAACTGAACCTTGGAGCAGGTTCGTGAATCATTTAAATCAGAACTGAACTTTGGTGCGGGTTTGTGAATCTTTCGATTCGGATCAGAACTTCGGAGCAGATTTGTGAATCATTTGATTCAGAACTGAACCTTGGAGCAGGTTTGTGAATCATTTAAATCAGAACTGAACTTTGGTGCGGGTTTGTGAATCTTTCGATTCGGATCAGAACTTCGGAGCAGATTCGTGAATCATTTGATTCAGAACTGAACCTTGGAGCAGGTTCGTGAATCATTTAAATCAGAACTGAATTTTGGTGTGGGTTTGTGAATCTTTCGATTCGGATCAGAACTTCGGAGCAGATTCGTGAATCATTTGATTCAGAACTAAACCTTGGAGCAGGTTTGTGAATCATTTAAATCAGAACTGAACTTTTGTGCGGGTTTGTGAATCTTTCGATTCAGATTGGAACTTCGGAGCAGATTTGTGAATCATTTGATTCAGAACTGAACCTTGGAGCAGGTTCGTGAATCATTTAAATCAGAACTGAACTTTGGTGCGGGTTTGTGAATCTTTCGATTCGGATCAGAACTTCGGAGCAGATTCGTGAATCATTTAAATCAGAACTGAACTTTAGTGTGGGTTTGTGAATCTTTCGATTCGGATCGGAACTTCGGAGCAGATTTGTGAATCATTTGATTCAGAACTGAACCTTGGAGCAGGTTTGTGAATCATTTAAATCAGAACTGAACTTTGGTGCGGGTTTGTGAATCTTTCGATTCGGATCAGAACTTCGGAGCAGATTCGTGAATCATTTGATTCAGAACTGAACCTTGGAGCAGGTTCGTGAATCATTTAAATCAGAACTGAATTTTGGTGTGGGTTTGTGAATCTTTCGATTCGGATCAGAACTTCGGAGCAGATTCGTGAATCATTTGATTCAGAACTGAACTTTGGAGCAGGTTCGTGAATCATTTGATTCAGAACTGAACTTTGGTGCAGGTTCGTGAGTCTTTTGATTCAGAACTGAACTTCGGTGTGGGTTTGTGAATCTTTTTATTCAGATCAGAACTTTGGTGCGGGTTGGTGAATCATTTAAATCAGAACTGAATTTTGGTGCGGGTTTGTGAATCTTTCGATTCGGATCAGAACTTCGGAGCAGATTCGTGAATCATTTGATTCAGAACTGAACTTTGGAGCAGGTTCGTGAATCATTTAAATCAGAACAGAATTTTGGTGCTGGTTTGTGAATCTTTCGATTCGGATCAGAACTTCGGAGCAGATTCGTGAATCATTTGATTCAGAACTGAACTTTGGTGCAGGTTCGTGAGTCTTTTGATTCAGAACTGAACTTCGGTGTGGGTTTGTGAATCTTTTTATTCAAATCAGAACCTTGGAGCAGGTTCGTGAATCATTTAAATCAGAACTGAATTTTGGTGCGGGTTTGTGAATCTTTCGATTCGGATCAGAACTTCGGAGCAGATTCGTGAATCATTTGATTCAGAACTGAACTTTGGAGCAGGTTCGTGAATCATTTAAATCAGAACTGAACTTTGGTGCAGGTTCGTGAGTCTTTTGATTCAGAACTGAACTTCGGTGTGGGTTTGTGAATCTTTTTATTCAGATCAGAACTTTGGTGCGGGTTGGTGAATCATTTAAATCAGAACTAAAACTTTGGTGTGGGATTGTGAATCAAGACTTCGGATCGGGTTCACAAATGTTTTTTTTTTCTTATTAAACAGTAGAAAACATCAAACCATGAAGACAGTACAGTTATAAAACAAAACAGAAAAAAAGACAATATACACAAATACAGATCCCTTAAGAAAATCAAATTTACTGTAGTAAAAGTGTAGTAACTATGTTTTTGTAACTACAGTTTTCATATATACTTGTCTAGATCAACTCTGAATAAAGAAAAGAGAGATCTAAAAGCAGATTTTTATTTTATTACAAATTAAGTTGTAATAAATGGAAATAAAAATCTCACGCTGAGTCCCTCTAGTGGAATCAGGATTTATCTGAAGCAGAGATGTTTTGATGTTCTTCATCTGTGTCTCTGCAGGGATTCCCGTAGAGGAGGATGAGGAGGATCAGGACTCGTCTATTAAAGCTCGTCTTCTGGCTCTCGTCTATAAGATCAAGGGTCAACCGCAGAAATCTGAGCGCGAGCCAACGGAGAAAGAGCAGAGCGCTCCCTGTAAGCTCAACTCACTCGGTCCTGGTCCTATCCTAGTTTAGGAATCTGTGTGAAAGCCGTATGTCAAACATCCCAGGGATCAGATGTGCTTTTCAGTGGATTTGACAATGAACGCAGACAGAGAGAGTGGATTTGTGTGTGATCACAGAGCTATGACTCCATCTGAGTTTACTGACAGGAAAAGACAAACCTGTCAACATGTCTCATATTTCACCCCAATAACAGAAGATAAAAGGAAATCATTTTGCTTATAGAAAAGAAAGGCATTAGGCATTATGTTCATGACAGTTAAACACCCCTCTGTCAGTTCTCATTACAGTAATAGGAATTTGGGGATTAGTTTTTTATTTTTAGGGTGAAACATGAGCTGAGATGTCTGATTCATATTTTATTTTATTTTATTACTGTGAAATTTGAGACATGTTTCTGAGGTGAACTATTTTTTTATTTGTTATTTTTGTAGGGTGAAACGTAAGCTAGATAGGTTTCTGTGTGTGGTTTCTTTGTTTTTAATTTTTCTTTATTTTTTTTATTTTTGTGGGGTTATAATTTGAGACATTTTTCTGACTGAGATATATTTTATTTTATTTTTAGGGTGAATATATGAGGCATGTTTCTGTGTGAATTTTAATTTTTTAATTTTATTTAATTTTATTTAATTTTATTTTATTTTGGGTGAATATGAGTCATTTTTCTGTGTATGATTTATTTCTGTGTGAGATTTATATTATTTTTATTTTTTATTTTTATTTGTATTTTTTTTTTGTACGGTGAAACATAAGCCAGATATGTTTCTGTGTGAGATTTATTTTATTTTATTTTATTTTATTTTATTTTATTTTATCTGTTAGGGTGAATATAAGGCATTTTTCTGACTGAGATATATTTTATTTTATTTTTAGGGTGAATATATGAGGCATGTTTCTGTGTGAATTTTATTTTAATTTAATTTAATTTTATTTTATTTTGGGTGAATATGAGGCATTTTTCTGTGTATGATTTATTTTATTTAAATTTAATTGATTTTATTGTTAGGGTGAATGAGACATTTTTCTGTGTGAGGTTCACTATTTTTATTTTATTTTATTTTTTATTTTTGTAGGGTGAAACATAAGCCAAATATGTTTCTGTGTGAGATTTATATTATTTTTATTTTTCATTTTTATTTGTATTTTTTTTTGTACGGTGAAACATAAGCCAGATATGTTTCTGTGTGAGATTTATTTTATTTTATTTTATTTTATTTTTTCTGTTAGGGTGAATATAAGGCATTTTTCTGACTGAGATATATTTTATTTTTAGGGTGAATATATGAGACATGTTTCTGTGTGAAATTTTATTTTATTTTATTTTATTTTGGGTGAATATGAGGCATTTTTCTGTGTATGATTTATTTTATTTAAATTTAAATTATTTTATTTTTAGGGTGAATGAGACATTTTTCTGTGTGAGGTTCACTATTTTTATTTTATTTTATTTTTTATTTTGTGTGAGATTTATATTATTTTTAATTTTTATTTGTATTTTTTTTTTGTATGGTGAAACATAAGCCAGATATGTTTCTGTGTGAGAATTTTATTTTATTTTATTTTAAGGGTGAATATGAGGCATTTTTATGTGTAAGATTAGTTTTAATTTAACTTATTTTTTTATGTTTCTGTGAGGTTCACTATTTTAGTATTTTAGAAATCTGTTCTTTTGTTTTTTTATTTCTGTAGGATGAAACATAAGCCAGATATGTTTCCGTGTGAGAATTCAATTTTATTTTATTTTATTTATTTTTAGGGTGAAATATGACAGGTTTCTGTGTGAGGTTCACAGTTTCACTTCACTTCATTTTGAAGTATAAGCTGGCTGTGTTTCTGTGTGATTGACTCAAACAGTTCAAGGGTTTAATGCAGAAAGCTGCTGCATGTTTGGTTTGCTGATCAATGTGTTTTTCCCAGCACAGTAAATGTTCCCCACATCTTTCCATGCTGCTCTATAAAACACTGTATAATCGTTGACAGACAGACTCATGAAGAGAGTGACTGACAGATGAGCTGAATGCATGCTTTTCTCAGTAACAGTCGCTCTAATGGTGTCTGTGAATGAACTCGCACTCGCTCTCCTCAATCTGACACACTTCTAGAGGATTAAAGCCTCAGCACTTCCTTCAGCGTCCCTCTGCTCTCATTACAGCTTTTAGCAACAAAAACATACTAAAGTAATACACCATGTTAGTACCATAGTCAATGAAGTTTAACTTGATGTACTAAAGTAGCTAAATCTAGCTGTAATAAATGTAAAACGATAGACAAATATATTTCATATATATATATATATATATAGCAGAATCTGCAAAATGTTAATTCTTTTAGCAAAATAAGAGGGATCATACAAAATGCATGTTATTTTTTATTTAGTACTGACCTGAGTAAGATATTTTACATAAAAGACATTTCCATATAGTCCACAAGAGAAAACAATAGCTGAATTTATAAAAATGACCCTGTTCAAAAGATTCTTAACACTGTGTTGTTCCTGAATGATCCACAGCTGTGTTTTTTTGTTTAGTGATAGTTGTTCATGAGTCTCTTGTTTGTCCTGAACAGTTCAACTGTCTGCTGTTCTTCAGAAAAATCCTTCAGCTCCCACAAATTCTTTGGTTTTCCAGCTTTTTTGTGTATTTGAACCCTTTCCAACAATGACTGTATGATTTTGAGATCCATCTTTTCACACTGAGGACAACTGAGGGACTCATACGCAACTATTACAGAAGATTCATGATCCAGAAGGAAAAAACATGCATTAAGAGCCGGGGGTGAAAACTGGTAAATTGAACTCATTTTGTCTTCTTGGAAACATGCAAGTATTTTCTGTAGCTTCTGAAGGGCAGGACTAAATGAAAAAATATGATATTTAGGCAAAATGAGCAAAATGTACACATCTCCATTCTGGTCAAAAGTTTTCACCCCCGGCTCTTAATGCATGTTTTTTCCTTCTGTTTTTTGTGTGAGGTTCACTTTTTATTTTATTTTTTTAATTATTTATCTATTTATTTATTCATTTTTTTTAGGGTGAATGAGACATGGTTCTGTGTGAGGTTCACTATTTTTATTTTATTGTATTTTTTAGGGTGAAATTTGAGACATGTTTCTGTGTGAGGTTCACTTTTTTATTTTATTTTTTTAAATTACTTATCTACTCTTTTAGGGTGAATGAGACATATTTCTGTGTGAGGTTCACTATTTTTTTATTTTTTATTTTTATTTTTTTATTATTTATCTGCATTTTTAGGGTGAATGAGACATGTTTCTGTGTGAGGTTCACTATTTTTATTTTTATTTTGTATTTTTGTAGGGAAAAGCATAAGCCAGATATGTTTCTGAGATTATTTTATTTTATTCTATTTTATTTTTGTAGGGTGAAACATTGGCCATATATGTTTCGGTGTGAGGTTCACTCTTTTTATTTTATTTTTTTTTAGTTTTTGTAGTGTGAAGCATAAGCCATTTTATTTTATTGTATCATTGTATTTTATTTTTAGTGTGAATATAAAGCATTTTTTTATGTGAGATTCACTATTTTTATTTTATTTTATTTTATTTTATTTTTTATTTTATTTTTGTAGGATGAAACATAAGCCATATATGTTCCTGTGTGATCATTTTATTTTATTTTATTTTATATTTTATTTTATTTTTAGGGTAAAATATGACACGTTTCTCTGTGAGGTTCAGTTTCATTTCACTTCATTTTGAAGGATGGAGCTGGAGCATCAGTGAGCGTTTGAACCTTCTGTAATAGTTGCATATAAGTCCCTCAGTTGTCCTCAGTGTGAAAAGATGGATCTCAAAATCATACAGTCATTGTTGGAAAGGGTTCAAATACACAAAAATGCTGGAAAACCAAAGAATTTGTGGGAGCTGAAGGATTTTTCTGAAGAACAGCAGACAGTTTAATTGTTCAGGACAAACAAGGGACTCATGAACAACTATCACTAAACAAAAAACACAGCTGTGGATCATTCAGGAACAACACAGTGTTAAGAATCTTTTGAACAGGGTCATTTTTATAAATTCAACTATTGTTCTGTCTTGTTGACTATATGTAAATGTCTTTTATGTGAAATATCTTACTCAGGTCAGTACTAAATAAAAAATAACATGCATTTTGTATGATCCCTCTTATTTTGCTAAAAGAATTAACATTTTGCAGATTCTGCAAGGGGTGTGTAAACTTTTGAGCACTGTGTGTATATATATATATATATATAAACCTTTAGTTCAGTGTTTCAGTGTCTGTTCAGTGAAGAACGTAAGCGTTTCTCCGGTGAGAGCAGAATATCATCATATGAGCCGCTGATCGATGGCGTTTTAATAAAGCCTGAAGGCTTTCACTCTATAATGAATTCACTAGTGATATTCTATTTATAGCAGCTCCTTCTCGTCTCATTATTGCATAAGAGATTGAAAAGCAGCTGAACCTGAGATCCAACAGTCTGTGCATTAGCAGCTCGTTTAGAAATAAAACTCTGATGATGACCTTTTTCCAGACTCGGTGTGAAAGTGTTGGTGAAAGCACTCTCTTGTATGTGTTCCTGGAGCTGAAAACCAGTGTTAAGTAGCAGTTATAGCAAAAAATACATTGTATGGGTCAAAATAATACATTTTTCTTTCATGCTAAAAATTATTAGGATATTAAAATCATGTTCCATTGACTTATTGACCATTATTTTTTTATTTTTTATTTTTGTAGGGTAAAGCATAAGCCAGATATGTTTCTGTGTGATATTTATTTTTATTTTATTTTATTTTATTATTTTTACAGTGAATATAATCAACCTCAGTCCTGATCAAAACTACTAAATGTTTAAAAACAATCCTGGACTAGATTTTTTTTTTTTTTTTACCTTTTATCACAGTATTAAACATGTCAAAGATTAGTAACAACATTGGCTTTGATGCATTGCTAGTTTTTGTTGTTATTATTTTTAGGGTGAATATGAGACATGTTTGTGTGAGGTTCACTATTTTTATTTTATTTCATTTTATTTATTTTTGTAGGGTGAAGCATAAGCCAGATATGTTTCTGTGTGAGGTTTTATTTTATTTTATTTTATTTTATTTTATTTTTTATTTATTTTTTATTTTATTTTATTTTTTTATTTAGTTTTTTTTAGGGTGAAGCATAAGCCAGGTATGTTTCTGTTTTTTATTTAATTTAATTTAATTTTATTTTATTTTTTTATTTAGTTTTTTTTAGGGTGAAGCATAAGCCAGATATGTTTCTGTTTTTTATTTTATTTTATTTTATTTTATTTTTTTATTTAGTTTTTTTTAGGGTGAAGCATAAGCCAGGTATGTTTCTGTTTTTTATTTAATTTAATTTTATTTAATTTTTTTATTTAGTTTTTTTTAGGGTGAAGCATAAGCCAGGTATGTTTCTGTTTTTTATTTTATTTAATTTTATTTAATTTTTTTATTTAGTTTTTTTTAGGGTGAAGCATAAGCCAGATATGTTTCTGTTTTTTATTTTATTTTATTTTATTTTATTTTATTTTATTTATTTATTTTTTTTTGTAGGGTGAAGCATAAGCCAGATATGTTTCTGTGTGAGATTTATTTTATTTTATTTTATTTATTTATTTATTTATTTTTAGGGTGAATATAATCAACCTCAGTCCTGATCAAAACTACTAAATGTTTAAAAAAAATCCAGGATTTTTACTCAAGTTCATAAATGATGTCACTGATTTGGGGAAAAAAAACACATTTTTCATCCCGAACACAACGAAAAGGTAGTGAATTTGCCCACAGTGTATTATTGAGTTTTTGAAAAATGTCAAAGCATTTTCCTCAAATATCAAAATACGATTTGTCACCAAAAATCATTCCATTTGAAGAAAGACAAAAAGTTGTGCCAAATTAAGACTCAACAGCAGTCCATAGTGGATGAAAATGTTATAAGGGTTAACACATGAATTCTTCTCCTGTGTGTTTGTGTGTGAAGCGAATCTGAAGGAGCTGATCTCTCAGACGATGGTGAGCTGGGCTCAGGAGACGCACATCCAGGACCCAGAGCTGGTGCGGCTGATGTTCAGTCTGCTGAGACGGCAGTACGACAGCATCGGCGAGCTCCTCAGAGCCATGAGGAAGACCTACACCATCAGCGCCGTCTCCGTTCAGGACACCATACACCTGCTGGCGTCTCTGGGCCAGATCCGATCGCTGCTCAGCGTGCGCATGGGGAAAGAAGAGGAGCAGCTGATGATCGACGGCCTCGGGTGAGGACTTTAACAACGGAAAACGGAAAAGTCTTTAACTTGGAGTCCGAATCAAGTCTGAAGCAGGGGCATTGCTAGCCCCATCAAAAAATTAAATAAATAAAATTAAAAAAATTAAAAAATGCCATAATTTATTTACATTTTTTCATACTAAGTAAAATTCTAATCCATTAACATATTTATTGACACATCACTTACTGATATAAAATTATAATTTAGCCTAATTTGGAGTGTTTTGTTTTTGCACAATGCTCATTTCTTAATAATATGTCTTTTAATATCACTGTTAATAAAGATCGTATAGTCTCTGTATAATATTTAAAGATATTTAGAGATATTTAAAGTGCACCTGAATATTTAAAGTATATTTGCAATAGTTCGACTTTAACACAATCAGATGTACAGTAGCTTTATCTTTAGTTGGATTTCAGCACTACTTCCACACAATTATTTAAATTAAATTAAATTACATTAAATTAAAAGTGCATTTCACGTTTCTTGCTTTCACGTTTTTAAATTCTTCAAATAAATACATTTACTTGAAGCAGAAGTGCACCATTAGGATTTGTTCTTGACACTAGGTTTGAAATGATTATGATTATTTTTTTTCCGCTCACTAAGGCTGCGTTTATTTGATCACAAATGCAGTAAAAACACTGAAATATTATTGCAATGTAAACAGCTGTTTTCTATGTGAATATCTGTTAAACTCTCATTTATTTCTGTGATGCAAAGCTGAATTTTGAGGGTCACTATTTTTGTTATTTTATTTTATTTTTAGGGTATTTATTTATTAATTTATTGCCAAACACCCTAGCTGATGAGCTCATACACAAAAATAACATACATTAATAAACATACATAAATGCATATTTTACTTTAAGGGTGAATATATGAAGCATGTTTTTGTGTGGGGTTCACTATTTTTATTTATTTATTTATTTTATAGGGTAAAACTTAAACCAGATATGTTTCAGTGTGAGATTTTATTTTATTTTATTTTATTTTATTTTATTTTATTTTATTTTATTTTATTTTATTTTTGAATATGAGCCATTTTTCTGTGTGAGGTTCACTATTATTTTTTTTATGGGGTGAAGCATAAACCAGATATGTTTCTGTGTGAGATTTTATTTTATTTTATTTTATTTTATTTTATTTTTGAATATGAGCCATTTTTCTGTGTGAGGTTCACTATTATTTTTTTATGGGGTGAAGCATAAGCCAGATATGTTTCTGTGTGAGATTTATTTCATTTATTTTATTTTATTTTATTTTATTTTTTGAGGCATTTTGAGGAATATGAGGCATGTTTGTGTAAGGTTCACTATTCTTATTTTGTTTTTTGTTTTATTTTTATAGGGTGAAACATAAACCAGATATTTTTGAATAAATACTCTTCTTTTTAACTTTTTATTGATCAAAGAATCCTGAAAAAAAAATTAAAATAACAGTTTCCAACATTGATAATAAAAGTAATAAATCAGTGTATTAGAATGATTTCTGAAGGGTCATGTGACGCTGAAGACTGGAGTAATGATGCTGAAAAATCCGCTTTGCGTCACAAAAATAAATTCTATTTTTAAGTATATTAAAATAGAAAACCACTATTTTAAATTGCAATAATATTTCAAAATATGACACTTTTTTCTGTATTTTTAATCAAATAAAAACAGCCTTGGTGAGCAGAAAAGTCTTCTTTAATAAACATTAAAAATCAAATGATGTGTTTAAAGCTGATGTGTGTTTGTTTCTCAAGGAACATCATGAATAATAAGGTGTTTTACCAGCATCCCAACCTGATGCGTGTTCTGGGGATGCATGAGACCGTCATGGAGGTGATGGTGAACGTTTTGGGTGGAGGAAAGTCTCAGGTGTGTGTTTGACATCAAACCTTTTATAATCATCAATATCACCGCATCATGAATTAATAACTCTAAGTGAAGCCGCATTGATTTCTGCAGCGCTTTATATGAGACAGACTGATTCAGAGCGGCTTCACAGAAATAAATAAGTATTCATGTTGTAAAATATTCCAAATAGCTCTATGGAAGACACTACTATAAATCAAATAATCTGTAAAACTGCTTTTTTAGTGTTCTCTTGTATTCCAACTCTATTTGAAACCGTTTTAAGTTATTATTTCTATTATTAGAATCTGTGAATGTTGATTTGTGATTCTGGAGCACAAAACCAGTCATAAGTCGCTGGGGTATATTTGTAGCAGTAGCCAAAAATACATTGTATGGGTCAAAAATATCGATTTTATGCCAAAAATCATTAGGATATTAAGTAAAGATCATGTTCCATGAATATATTTTGTACATTTCCTACCGTAAATATATCAAAACTTCATCTTTTATTAGTAATATGCATTGCTAAGAGCTTCATTTGGACAACTTTAAAGGCGATTTTCTCAATATTTAGATTTTTTTGCACCCTCAGATTGTAGATTTTCAAATAGTTGTATTTTAGCCAAATATTCTAACAAACCATACATCAGTGGAAAGCTTATTTATTATTATTTATTCAACTTTCAGATGATGTATATCTCAAAATTGACCCTTATGACTGGTTTTGTGATCCAGGGTCACATATATTAAAACTGTTAACCACGAATCATTTTGTGTTTCCCAAAAGATTCAAGAATTTTTAAGATGCTTTCCATTGAAGTATGGTTTGTTAGAATAGGACAATATTTGGCTGAGACAAAACTATTTGAAAATCTGCAATCTGAGGGTGCAAAAAAATCCAAAAATTGAGAAAATCATCAGTTTTAGTTTTATTAAAATATATATAATTGGTTTAATTATTAGTAAATATTTTATCTTAATTTTTTATTATGATTTTTATACTTTAATTATTAAGTAACGATGCTGAAAATTCAGCTTTGCACATCAGAAATAAAATACATTTTAAAATATATTCTCATAGAAAAGCATTATTTTAAAGTGTAATAATATTTCACAATATTACAGTTTTTTCTGGATTTTTGATCAATTAAAAACTTTAAAAAACATTAAAAATCGTACTGATCCCAAACTTTTGAACAGCAGTGTATTTATGGTAGGAAATGTACAAAATATATATACAAAATATATACATATATACATCTTTAAAGTTGTCCATCAATGGATATTATTAATCAAAAATTAAGTTTTGATATACACTTCTGTTCAAATGTTTGGGATCAGTACATTTTTTAATGTTTTTTTTTTAAGAATTCTCTATTTAATATCAAAAATACAGACAATATTGTGATATATTATTACAGTTTAATATAATGGTTTTCTATTTTAATATATTTTAATATATTATTTATTTCTGTGATGCAAAGCTGAATTTTTATGAGCCATTACTCCAGTCTTCAGTGTCACATGATCCTTCAGAAATCATTCTAATATACTGATTTATTACTTTTATTATTCATTTTGTAAATGGTTGTGCTGCTTAATATCTTTTATTTTTATTCCAGGATTATTTGATTAATTAAAAGTTAAAAAAAGCACAGCATTTTAATTAAATAAGAAATCTTTGCTGTCACTTTTTATTGATTTAACACATCCTTGCTGAATAAAAATGTACTGACCACAGACTTTTAAATGGTAGTTTATATTGTTACAAAAGATTTCTATTTTCTATTTTTAACTTTATTTATTAAAGAATCCTGAAAAAGCATCAGAGGTTCCAACAAAAAAAGTAATTAATCAGTATATTAGAATGATTTCTGAAGGATCACGTGACACTGAAGACTGGAGTAATGATGCTGAAAATACAGCTTTGCACATCAGAAATAAAATACATTTTAAAATATATAAGTGTTTTATTTGGATTGTTTTTACTTTTAAAGTTATTTAATTTCATATCTTTAGTATTTTATTAATGATTATTATTTTATAATTATAATTTATAAAATATATTATAATTTATTCTTATAATTATTAAGTATTTTATTGTGATCCTTTTTTAAAATTAATTTAGTTTTACTTTAATTTAATTTAATTTTTAGTAAATATTTTATTTGAATTGTTTTTATTATTTACTTATTGGTAAGTGCTTTATTTTGAGTGATTTTTTTTTTTTTATTGTTTTAATTTGCCATTTTTATGGTTTTAATTATTAGTTCTTCATGTAAAAAATATGAATTTGTTTATTTCATTAGTTTTATTAAAATATATAATTGGTTTAATTATTAGTAAATATTTTATCTTAATTTTTTATTATGATTTTTATACTTTAATTATTGGTAAGTGTTTTATTTTGATTGTTTTTATTTTAAAAATTGTTGTTTTAATTTGCCATTTTTATGGTTTTAATTATTAGTTCATGTAAAAAAAAATTATTTATTTCATTAGTTTTATTAAAATATATCATTGGTTTAATTATTAGTAAATATTTTATCTTAATTTTTTATTATTATTATTTTATAATTTAATTATTAAGTAATGATGCTGAAAATTCAGCTTTGCACATCAGAAATAAAATATATTCTCATAGAAAAGCATTATTTTAAAGTGTAATAATATTTCACAATATTACAGTTTTTTCTGGATTTTTGATCAATTAAAAACTTTAAAAAACATTAAAAATCGTACTGATCCCAAACTTTTGAACAGCAGTGTATTTATGGTAGAAAATGTACAAAATATTTGCATGGAACAAGATCTTTACTCAATATTATATATATATAATATATATATAAAATGAAAACGCAAACATGGAATCTTAATACCCTAATGATTTTTGGCATAAAAGTAAAATCGTTAATTTTGACCCATACAATGTATTTTTGGCTATTGCTACTTAGGAGTGTTTTTGTGCTCCAGGGTCAGAAATTTGTGTGTGTGTATATATATATATATATATATATATATATATATATATATATATATATATAATGAAAACAGAAATTTTTTTATATATATATATATATATATATATATATATATATATATATATATATATATATATATATTAGGGCTGTCAAACGATTAATCGCATCCAAAATAAAAGTTTATGTTTACATACTATATGTGTGTTTACTTTGTATATTTATTATGTACATATAAATACACACACATACATGTATATATTAAAACTAAATATTTATATGTATATATATTTATACCTGTATACAATTTAGATTATAAATAAATATATATATTTTAGATATAAATCTAAAATATATGGATGCGATTAATCGCAATTAATCACTTGACAGCACTAATATATATATATATATATATAATGAGAACTTGTATATATATATTACAGAAATTTATATATATATATATATATATACACACACACACACACACACACACACACACACACACACACACACACACATATATAAGGAAAACTTGTGTATATATATTATTAAAAATAAAAATATATTATTATTATTAAAAATAAATACATATATGTGACCCTGGACCACAAAACCAGTCTTAAGTCGCTGGGAAATATTTCTAGCAATAGCCAAAAATACATGGTATGGGTCAAAATTATCAAAAAATTTTTTTTGCCAAAAATCATTAGGATATTAAGTAAAGATCATGTTCCATTAAGATATTTTGTAAATTTCGTACTGTAAATGTATAAAAACTTAATTTTTGATTAGTAATATGCATTGCTAAGAACTTCATTTGGACAACTTTAAAGGCAATTTTCTCAGTATTTTTATTTTTTTGCATCCTCAGATTGCAGATTTCAAATAGTTGTATCTCAGCCAAATATTGTCCGATCTCAACAAACCATACATCTATTGAAAGCTTATTTATTCAACTTTCAGAATATATATAAACCTCATTTTTGAAAAATTTACACTTAAGACTGGTTTCGTCGTCCGGGGTCACATATATATAATTTGAAAACACAAATAACCTGAAAATATCACAGGAGTAGTCAGTTTTCTGTTGTGCGGTGTTTTAATAAGCGAGTGTGTGATTGATGAGTCTCTGTTGTGGAGTATTGATCCAAACACACTCAGCGGCGGATCGTTGACCGGATCTGATGATGATTTCTGATTGTGTTTTGTTTCTATAACAGGAAATCGCGTTTCCTAAGATGGTGGCCAGCTGCTGCCGCTTCCTGTGTTACTTCTGTCGCATCAGCCGTCAAAACCAGAAGGCCATGTTTGATCACCTGAGCTATCTGCTGGAGAACAGCAGCGTGGGGCTGGGTGAGTTCAGACCCCAAAATACAGGAAAGACATGAAGAGCTAAAAATGAAGAGCTGATTATTTAATTAGTGAGATGATTGGTGTGTTTGCTGCGGTCTGTACTGCCCTCTGCTGGTCTGAGTGTTGTTTAGTCTCCTTTACTTTATGGTTTTGTACTAAACTAAACTTTTTCATCAGCTGAACTACTTTAAGCTGAAATATTTTCATGTCCCCATTAGATTAGTTCATATTTTGATCATTTGAAAACATGTTTATGTTTGTGGTTCTCTGATGTTTGTTAATGCTCACATCACATGCAGGTACAAAAATAATTGGCTTTGTTTTATTTGGATTATTTTTCTTTTTAAAATTATTTAATTTCATATTTTTGCTATTTTTTATAAATGGTTAATAAGTATTTTATTGTGGTTCTTTTTTAAAATTAATTTAGTTTTACTTTTTTAATTAATCATTGGTCAGTTTTATTTTAAATGCTTTTATTTATTTATTTATGTTTATTTGAGATTTTTTATAATTTAATTATTGGTAAATGTTCTCTTTATGAGTTATTTTAATTTGACAGTTTTATGGTTTTAATTATTATTTATTTATGTAGAAACTTATTTTTAATTGTGTTATTTTGATTAGTTTTATTAAAAACATTATAATTTTAGTTATCAGTAAATATTTTATCTTAATTGTTTTTATTTATTATTTATTTATTTATTTATTTATTAAATTATTTATTATATTTTATAATTTTTTTTATGATTTATATATTTTTTTATATTTTCATTATTGGTAAGCATTTTATTTTGATTGTTTTTATTTTAAAATTAGTTGTTTTAATGACATTTTTATGGTTTTGATTATTAGTTTTTCATGTAGAAACATTTTTTTAAATCTCATTTGTTTAATTATTATTACATTTTTTATCAACTTTATTTTTTATTAACTGTTTTTATTTTAAAATAATTTATTTTTATAACTTCATTATTGGTAAGTGTTTTATTTTGATTGTTATTTTATTTAATATGGTTTTAATTATTAATTTTCATGTAGAAATTCAGTTTGAATTGTTTTATTTAGATTTTTTTATTTAAACATTAATTATTAGTAAATATTTTATCGTAATTGTTTTTTTAATAATTAATTTCTATAATTGAATTATTGGTAATGTTTTTATATTAAAATGTGTTGTTTCAATTTGGCATTTTTGTTTTCAAAAAAATATAATTAGTTTAATTATTATATTTTTATCTTAACTGTTTTTATTTTTAAATAATTAATTTTTATAATTGAATTATTGGTAAGTGTTTTAATTTTATGGTTTTAATTTATTATTAATTTTTTTATTTTGATTATTTTTATTAACTTTTTTTAATTTAATTATTAGTAAATATTTTATCTTAATTGTTTTTATTTAAAAAAATACTTTTAGAATTGAATTATTCGTAAGTGTTTTATTTTGTATTTTTATTTATATTCAAATGAGTTGTTTTAATTTTTAAAACATATTTATGGTTTTAATTATTCGTTTTTCTTGTAGAAACTTATCAGTTGTTTTGTTTAATTATTTTTATTGAAACTAAATATTACTAGTAAATATTACATTTTTAAATTGATTTTATTCTAAGATTATTTATTAGTTTATTTTACTTTGACATCTATATGAATTATTTGTAAGTTGTATTTTTTATTTATTTTTTTGTTTATTTTGGTTTTATATTAACATTTATTTGAATTTAGCATTTTTATGAATAGATGAATGCTCAGCTATCGATGTATAGTCATGTGTATTTATTGTAATGTGTGTGTTTGTGTTCTCAGCGTCTCCATCTATGAGAGGATCCACTCCTTTAGATGTGGCAGCTTCATCGGTGATGGACAACAACGGTCTGGCGCTGGCGCTGGAGGAACCCGACCTCGACAAGGTGTGTGTTTACCATCACATTTGGTCCCCTAAGTAGTGAACATTTGCCTACATCCTGGAGTTACAGCATTGCTGATTGTATAACGAACAACTGTTTGCTCATTCATCTCAGAACTAAATGCAGAAGTGACTGAGGTAGTGAAAGGCGTGTTGTATGATGTACTCATGATGCATGTGTTGGTGTGTTCAGGTTGTGACGTATTTGGCCGGCTGCGGTCTGCAGAGCTGTCTGATGCTCCTGTCCAAAGGATATCCGGACATCGGCTGGAACCCCATTGAAGGCGAGCGTTACCTGTCCTTCCTGCGATTCGCTGTGTTTGTCAACGGTAAATAAACAACCACGACACACTGATCATGTGAGATTTATTGAGTGATTAGGATAAAGACATATATATGTGACCCCGGACGACGAAACCAGTCTTAAGTGTAAATTTTTCAAAAATGAGGTTTATATATATTCTGAAAGTTGAATAAATAAGCTTTCAATAGATGTATGGTTTGTTGAGATCGGACAATATTTGGCTGAGATACAACTATTTGAAATCTGCAATCTGAGGATGCAAAAAAATAAAAATACTGAGAAAATTGCCTTTAAAGTTGTCCAAATGAAGTTCTTAGCAATGCATATTACGTATCAAAAATTAAGTTTTTATACATTTACAGTACGAAATTTACAAAATATCTTAATGGAACATGATCTTTACTTAATATCCTAATGATTTTTGGCAAAAAAATTTTTTTGATAATTTTGACCCATACCATGTATTTTTGGCTATTGCTAGAAATATTTCCCAGCGACTTAAGACTGGTTTTGTGGTCCAGGGTCACATATATATATATATATACACTGCCGCTCAAAAGTTTGGGATGAGTAAGATTTTTAATGTGTTTAAAGGAGACTTTTCTGCTCGTCAAGGCTGCGTTTACTTGAATAAAAATACAGAAAAAATACTGTAATATTGTAAAATGTTAATGCAATTTAAAATAGTTGGTTCTTTTTTAATATACTTTAAAATGTAATTTATTCCTGTGATGCAAAGCTGAATTTTCAGCATCATTACTCCAGTCTTCAGTGTCACATGATCCTTCAGAAATGATTGTAATATACTGATTTATTATCAGTGCTGCTTAATATTTTTTTTGTAACCTGTGATGCTTTTTTCAGGATTATTTGTTAAATAAAACGTTAAAAAGAACAGCATTTATTTAAAATAGAAAACTTTTGTCACAATAAACACCTCGTTCAAAGTTTGGGGTCAGTACTTTTCTTTCTTTCTTTCTCTCTTTGAAAGAAATTAATACTTTTATTCAGCAAGGATGTGTTCAATTGATAAAAAGTGATAGTGAAGACTTATATTGTTAGAAAAGATTTCTATTTTTTTATTTTTTTATTGATCAAAGAATCCTGAAAAAAGTATCGCAGGTTCTAAAAAAATATTAAGCAGCAAGTGTTTCCAAAACTGATAATAAATCAGTATATTATAATGATTTCTGAAGGATCATGTGACACTGAAGACTGCAGTAATGATGCTGAAAATTCAGCTTTGCATCACAGGAATAAATTATATTTTAAAGTATATTAAAATAGAAACCAACTATTTTAAATTGCATTAACATTTCACAATATTACAGTGTTTTTTCTGTATTTTTAATCAAATAAACACAGCCTTGATGAGCAGAAAAGTCTCCTTTAAAAAGCATTAAAAATCTTACTGATCCCAAAAAATATTTTTATGCAGATTTTGAGATTACAAATAAAAAAATTCAGGATGAAAATGCAGAGATGTCCATGAAATCTTAGTGCACATAAAAAAAATGCATGTGCTTACTTAATGCAGATGATTTTTAATTATTAGTTTTTATTATTTGTGTTTTTCAATAGTTTTTTAAAATGTATTTATTTTAATTTAACATTTTTATGATGCAATTCATTTTATTTTTCAATTATTTAATTGGAATTAGCTGAATATTAAAATTTTGTATAATGATGGTTTTTGTATTTAAATATTTTAATTATGAAATGTGAACATTATGTATGTTTTGTATAAAGAAGTGTGTTATTTTAAACTGCTGATTTTGCCATGAAAATAGCCATTAGTGCAGATATGGCGTTAAAATACAATAATAAATAATTGGAATTAGCTTTGATCTTGTATTACTGATTTAATTATTTGTAAGTGTTTTTTTATATTTCTTGTTTTATTCATTTTTAAAAAAAAAAATAGTCTAATTAATAGTAAATATTTTATCCTAATTGTTTTTTTATGATTTATATTTATAATTTAATTATTGGTAAAGTTTTTATTTTAAAATGTGTTGTTTCAATTTGATATTTTAGTATTTTTGTTTTCAAAAAATATGATTTGTTTAATTTGAAATTTGCTGTGATCTTTTATTACTGATTTAATTATTTGTAAGTGTTTTTTTATATTTCTTGTTTTAGAAATATTGATTTTAAGTTCACTTTTTTATCATTTAATTACTAGTCTTTTATTTTGATTGTTTGGGGATTTTTTGGAAACATTTTTATAGGTTTTAATTTGACATTTTTTTTTTTTTTATGGTTTTAATTATTCGTTTTTCGTGTAGAAATGCATTATTATTTATTTATTCATTTTTTTTAAACGTAGTTTAATTAATAGTAAATATTTTATCCTAATTGTTTTTTTTATGATTTATATTTATAATTTAATTATTGGTAAAGTTTTTATTTTAAAATGTGTTGCTTAAATTTGATACTTTAGTATTTTTGTTTTCAAAAAATATAATTTGTTTAATTTGAAATTTGCTGTGATCTTTTATTACTGATTTAATTATTTGTAAGTGTTTTTTATAGTTTGTTCTTGTTTTAAAAATATTTTATTTTCACTTTTTTATCATTTAATTATTAGTCTTTTATTTTGATTGTTTGGGGATTTTTTTTTGAAAATTATGTATTGATTTTAATTTGACATTTATCATTTTTATGGTTTTAATTATTCGTTTTTCGTATTTTTTTTTTTATATAATTTAATTAACAGTCAATATTTTATCCTTTATTTACCCTTTATTTATTTTTAGAATTTAATTATTGGTAAAGTTTTTATTTTAAAATGTGTTGTTTCGATTTGAGAGAATTTGACAAAACATTTATTTTAATTTCACTTTTTTATCATTTAATTATTAGTCTTTTATTTTGATTGTTTGCAGAGTTTTTTGGGAAATTATTTATAGATTTTAATTGAACTTTTATGGTTTAATTATTACAGTTTTTCCCTTTTTTTACATTTTAATGATTTAATCAGTAGTATTGTTTATTTTCATTAGTATTAGAGGATTTTAAAATAGTTTTTATGACGCAATTTATTAAAATTGTACATTTTTATGATTTAATTAATTACTACTATGTGTTTTGTTAGTTATAATTATACAATTTGTGAGTTAGTTCATTTAATTTCCCATGCAGTGCTGATTTTGTGGTTGTGAACACATGAGGTGGAAATGGTTCATTATGTGCAGATGTTTTCTAGTTAAATCCTGAGTGATGTATGATGGTCGGCTGATGTTTGTCTCAGGTGAGAGCGTCGAGGAGAACTCCAGTGTGGTGGTGAAGCTCCTGATTCGCCGTCCCGAGTGTTTCGGTCCTGCCCTGCGAGGAGAAGGAGGAAACGGTTTGCTGGCGGCCATGAAGGAGGCCATCAAGATCTCAGAGAACCCCAGTCTGGATCTGCCCAACGCCGCACCGGCTCACGCTTCAGACGCGTAAGACACACACAAACGACATTTACACTGCAGAACAAAAGTTTAGGATCAGTACGATTATCAATGCATTTTAAAGGAGACTTTTCAGCTCATCAAGGCTGTGTTTATTTGTTTAAAAATACAAAAAAGCTGTAATATTGCAAAATGTTAATGCAATTTAAAATAGTGGTTTTCTATTTTAATATACTTTAAAATATAATTTATTTCTGTGATGCAAAGCTGAATTTTCAGCATCATTACTCCAGTCTTCAGTGTCACATGATCCTTCAGAAATCATACTGATTTATTATCAATGTTGGAAACAATTGTGCTGCTTAATATATTTAATATAAAAAAAATGTTAAAAAGAACAGCGTTTATTCAAAATAGAACGATTTTGTAACAATAAACACCTTGTTCAAAGTTTGGGGTAGTATATGTTTTCTTTCTTTAATTCTTTAAAAAGAATGTAATACTTTTATTCAGCAAGAATGGGTTAAAGTGATAAAAAGTGATAGTGAAGACTTATATTGTTAGAAAAGATTTCTATTTTAAAATATTATTATTTTCTGTATTTTTCATCAAATGGCACTTTGATGAGCACAATAGACTAAAAAAAACAAAAAAAACATTTTTAGTATTTATATACACTAGCAGTCAAAAGTTTAGACATCTTCTCATTTAATGTCTTCTGCTCATCAAGGTTGCATTTATTTGATCAAAAAATACAGAAAAAAACAGTAATATTGCAAAATGTTATTACAATATAAAATAATGTTTTTTATTTCAATATACTTTACAATATAATTTATTCCTGTGATGCAAAGCTGAATTTCCATCAGCTGTTACTCCAGTCTTCAGTGTCACATGATCCTTCAGAAATCATTCTAATATACTGATTTATTATCAATGTTGGAAACAATCGTGCTGCTTAATATATTTAATATCAATAAAATGTTAAAAAGAACAGCATTTATTCAAAATAGAAAGCTTTTGTAACAATAAAAACCTTGTTCAAAGTTATTAATGCAATTAAAAATAGTGGTTTTCTATTTTAATATACTTTCAATTATAATTTATTCCTGTGATGCAAAGCTGAATTTTCAGCATCATTACTCCAGTCTTCAGTGTCACATGATTCTTCAGAAATCATTCTAATATACTGATTTATTATTAAAATTATCAATTTTTTTTTGCAACCTGTGATTGTTTTTCCAGGATTCTTTGATGAATAACAAGTTAAAAAGAACAGCATTTATTCAAAATGTAAATCTTTTCTAACAATATAAGTCTACTCTATCACTTTTTATTAATTGAACACATCCTTGGTGAATAAAAGTATTCATTTCTTTCAAAAACAGAGAGAATAAAAATGTACCGACCTCAAACTTCTGAACAGTAGAGTATATCGTTAGAAAACCTCTCTATTTTAAATAAATGCTGTTCTTTTTTAACCTTTTATTGATCAAAAAGTCCTGAAAAAAGTATCACGGGTTACAAAAAAACTGATAATAAATCAGTATATTAGAATGATTTCTGAAGGATCATGTGACACTGAAGACTGGAAATCCAACTTTAATGACAGATATAAATTACATGTTAATGTATATTAATATAGAAAAACATTGATTTACATCGTAATAATATTTCACAATATTACAGTTTTTTTCTGTATTTTTGATCAAGTGAAAACAGCTTTGATAAGCAGAAGAAACTTCTTTAAAAAAACATTAAATGAGAGGATGTGTCCAAACTTTTGACTGCTAGTGTATATTAAAATAAAAAACTTATTTTGAATTGCAATAATATTTTATAATATTACTTTTTTCTGTATTTTTGATGAGCAAAATATACTTTTTTTTTTTAAACATTTTTTCTGACATTTTTAATTTTACATTTTTATGTTTTAATTATTAGTTTTTCATGTAGAAATGTATTTAATTTTTTAAAATATCTAAAATTTCTATAGTTCTTGTTTTAAATTATTATTATTTTTTTATTTTGCTTTTTTATTAGTTAATTATTAGGGTTTTATTTTGTTTCAATTATTTATTGATTGTTATTTGACATTTATGATTTTATTATTAGTATTTTTGTGTATGTTTTATTTGAACATTTTAATAATTTAATCGTTAGTATGAGTTTTGTTTCGGTTGTTTTTATGATAACATTTATTTTAATTTTATATTTTTGAGATTTAATTAATTTAATAAAATTTTGTTCATGTAGAAAATTAATTAACATTTAATTTTGCATTTTAGTGAATATTTAATTTTAATTGTTTTTATTTTAAAATGTTTTTTTGTATCATTTCATTGTTGGTAAGTGTTTTATTTTGATTTGTTTTTATTTTAAAATGAGTTGTTTTAATTTGACATTTTTATGTTTTAATTATTAGTTTTTCATGTAGAAATGTATTTAATTTTTTAAAATATCTAAAATTTCTATAGTTCTTGTTTTAAATTATTATTTTTTTTTATTTTGCTTTTTTATTAGTTAATTATTAGGGTTTTATTTTTTGTATACGTTTTATTTGAACGTTCTGATAATTTAATCGTTAGTATGAGTTTTGTTTCGGTTGTTTTTATGATAACATTTATTTTAATTTTATATTTTTGTGATGTAATTAATTCATTTAATAGCACGGGTTACATAAAACTGCAGCAGTGTATATATGTAAACACACACACGCTGATGATGATGATGCTCATCTTCATCTGTCTCTCTGCAGCTCCACTGAAGGCGAGGAGGAAGAGGAAGTGGTTCACATGGGAAACGCCATCCTGTCGTTCTACTCGGCTCTGATCGATCTGCTGGGCCGCTGTGCTCCAGAGATGCATGTGAGTCTGTGGATCATGACTAGAAAACATGGACGCAGGGCTGGGTGATGTGACCGTTTCGGGATTTTGATTTTAGTGTTTAACTTTTCAACTTAAAAACGTAACTACAACGTGTTTCCACTAACATTCTCTTAAATAATACACTAACTGAATGTGTTTGACCATTGCGCTTTTGTCTCGTGCTAAAATGACCAGTGTTGGGGGTACAAGTTACATAATCAGATTACTTTTTCCAAGTAACGCATTACTTTTTAATTGACAAGAAAAATTACTTTTCCAAATAAGCAACAGCAGTTACTTTCCCCCCCGTAACGACGTCTAGAGAGATATCAAATGAACTATTTTTATTTTTCTTCAAAAGGGAATCTCTTCAGGGACAGACAAGGCCAAAACAATAAACAAAAGGAACTTCTTTTTTTTACTACTAAATATCCTCAAATGAAAATAAAGAAAACAAAATACAGAGTAGCTTCCCTACCTCCCTCAGCCATAAACAGTGAAAAATATATGCATTAAAAAACAAAACGTTCCGTAATTTGACATTTATTTGATCCAAAATACAGAAAAAAGTGATATTATAAATTATTATTGCAATTCAAAATATTTTTTTTATTTTAATATACACTAGCAGTCAAAAGTTTGTACACGCCACAAGTTTCTTCTGCTCATCAAGGCTGTTTTCACTTGATCAAAAATACTGAAAAAAAATGTAATATTGTGAAATATTATTACGATGTAAATCAATGTTTTTCTATATTAATATACATTAAAATGTAATTTATATCTGTAACTAAAGTTGGATTTCCAGTCTTCAGTGTCACATGATCCTTCAAAAATCATTCTAATATACTGATTTATTATCAGTTTTTTTTTGTAAGGACTTTTTGATCAATAAAAGGTTAAAAAAGAACAGCATTTATTTAAAATAGAGAGGTTTTCTAACAATATACTCTACAGTTCAAAAGTTTGGAGTCGGTGCATTTTATTCTCTCTTTTTTTTTTGAAAGAAATGAATACTTTTATTCACCAAGGATGTGTTGAATTCATAAAAAGCGATAGCATAGATTTACATTGTTAGAAAAGATTTATATTTTGAATAAATGCTGTTCTATTTAACTTGTTATTCATCAAAGAATCCTGAAAAAACAATCACAGGTTGCAAAAAAATATTTGATAATTCTAATAATAAATCAGTATATTAGAATGATTTCTGAAGGATCATGTGACACTTAAGACTGGATGAAAATTCAGCTTTGCATCACAGGAATAAATTATATTGTAAAGTATGTTCAAATAAAAACCATTATTTTATATTGTAATAACATTTTGCAATTTTACAGTTTTTCTGTATTTTGATCAAATAAATGAAGCCTTGATGAGCAGAAGAGACTACGTTCCTTAATTTGGCAAGAGTGTATTGACAAGAATATTTAGAAAAAAGGTATTTACAAAGCTTCCAGGTGTACATCAATCAAAATCAGAATCTAAATCGTAGTCGAACAGGCGATAGTCAGATAAATACGAGAACTTGAACTTTAGATAATAGATATAAATGTGA
>CM065135.1:35968210-36060710 GCA_033026305.1 Cirrhinus molitorella
TGTCAAGTTGTTCTGTTGTTTTGATTTGTCTCATTGTTTTTGTTCTGTTTTTTTATGTTTTGTTTTATTTTGGTTTGTTAATTTTTGTGACTTTGGTCTGGTTTGTTGTTTTTGTTTTTGTTTTTATGTTTTTTTTGTTTTTTTATACTTTGTTGTCTTGTTTTATTTTGTTTAGTCTTTTGTTTCATTTCTTTGTTTTAGTCTTATTTGTTTCATTTTTTATCACCCTGGTCTGGTTTGTTGTTTTTGTTTTATTTTGGTTTGTTTTTGTCATTGTTTTGTGTTTTATTTTGTTTTTGTGATTTTTAGTTTGTTTTACTTTGTCTTGTTTTATTTTGTTTTGTCTAGTTGTTCTGTTGTTTTGATGTTTTGCTTTATTTTGGGTTGTTTCCATTTTTGTTTTAGCATTTTGTTTTGTTTTGATTTGTCTCATTGTTTTTGTTCTGTTTTTTATGTTTTGTTTTATTTTGGTTTGTTAATTTTTGTGACTTTGGTCTGGTTTTTTTTTTTTTGTTTGTTTTTTTATACTTTGTTGTCTTGTTTTATTTTGTTTAGTCTTTTGTTTCATTTCTTTTGTTTTAGTCTTATTTGTTTCATTTTTTTTTATCACCCTGGTCTGGTTTGTTGTTTTGTGTTTTATTTTGTTTTTGTGATTTTTAGTTTATTTTACTTTGTCTTGTTTTATTTTGTTTTGTCAAGTTGTTCTGTTGTTTTGATTTGTCTCATTGTTTTTGTTCTGTTTTTTTATGTTTTGTTTTATTTTGGTTTGTTAATTTTTGTGACTTTGGTCTGGTTTGTTGTTTTTGTTTTTATGTTTTTTTTTTTTTTTATACTTTGTTGTCTTGTTTTATTTTGTTTAGTCTTTTGTTTCATTTCTTTGTTTTAGTCTTATTTGTTTCATTTTTTATCACCCTGGTCTGGTTTGTTGTTTTTGTTTTATTTTGGTTTGTTTTTGTCATTGTTTTGTGTTTTATTTTGTTTTTGTGATTTTTATTTTGTTTTACTTTGTCTTGTTTTATTTTGTTTTGTCTAGTTGTTCTGTTGTTTTGATGTTTTGCTTTATTTTGGGTTGTTTCCATTTTTGTTTTAGCATTTTGTTTTGTTTTGATTTGTCTCATTGTTTTTGTTCTGTTTTTTATGTTTTGTTTTATTTTGGTTTGTTAATTTTTGTGACTTTGGTCTGGTTTGTTGTTTTTGTTTTTATGTTGTTGTTTTTTTTGTTTTTTTATACTTTGTTGTCTTGTTTTATTTTGTTTAGTCTTTTGTTTCATTTCTTTGTTTTAGTCTTATTTGTTTCATTTTTTTATCACCCTGGTCTGGTTTGTTGTTTTGTGTTTTATTTTGTTTTTGTGATTTTTAGTTTATTTTACTTTGTCTTGTTTTATTTTGTTTTGTCAAGTTGTTCTGTTGTTTTGATTTGTCTCATTGTTTTTGTTCTGTTTTTTATGTTTTGTTTTATTTTGGTTTGTTAATTTTTGTGACTTTGGTCTGGTTTGTTGTTTTTTTTTTTTTTTTTTTATACTTTGTTGTCTTGTTTTATTTTGTTTAGTCTTTTGTTTCATTTCTTTGTTTTAGTCTTATTTGTTTCATTTTTTTTATCACCCTGGTCTGGTTTGTTGTTTTGTGTTTTATTTTGTTTTTGTGATTTTTAGTTTATTTTACTTTGTCTTGTTTTATTTTGTTTTGTCAAGTTGTTCTGTTGTTTTGATTTGTCTCATTGTTTTTGTTCTGTTTTTTTATGTTTTGTTTTATTTTGGTTTGTTAATTTTTGTGACTTTGGTCTGGTTTGTTGTTTTTGTTTTTGTTTTTTTTTATACTTTGTTGTCTTGTTTTATTTTGTTTAGTCTTTTGTTTCATTTCTTTGTTTTAGTCTTATTTGTTCATTTTTTATCACCCTGGTCTGGTTTGTTGTTTTTGTTTTATTTTGGTTTGTTTTTGTCATTGTTTTGTGTTTTATTTTGTTTTTGTGATTTTTAGTTTGTTTTACTTTGTCTTGTTTTATTTTGTTTTGTCTAGTTGTTCTGTTGTTTTGATGTTTTGCTTTATTTTGGGTTGTTTCCATTTTTGTTTTAGCATTTTGTTTTGTTTTGATTTGTCTCATTGTTTTTGTTCTGTTTTTTATGTTTTGTTTTATTTTGGTTTGTTAATTTTTGTGACTTTGGTCTGGTTTGTTGTTTTTGTTTTTATGTTTTTTTTTTTTTTTTTATACTTTGTTGTCTTGTTTTATTTTGTTTAGTCTTTTGTTTCATTTCTTTGTTTTAGTCTTATTTGTTTCATTTTTTATCACCCTGGTCTGGTTTGTTGTTTTTGTTTTATTTTGGTTTGTTTTTGTCATTGTTTTGTGTTTTATTTTGTTTTTGTGATTTTTAGTTTGTTTTACTTTGTTTTGTCTAGTTGTTCTGTTGTTTTGATGTTTTGCTTTATTTTGGTTTGTTTGCATTTTTGTTTCATCGTTTTGTTTTTTTGTTTTGTTTTTGTGTCTTTCTTTGTGAGTTTGTATTGAGTATTTATGCATATAAATCTCTGTGTGATGTCAGACGCCAGCGTGACTGAGCCTGACATGTCGGCCAGTTTCTGTCCGGACCACAAGGCGCCCATGGTGCTGTTCCTGGACCGCGTTTATGGCATCGAGGACCAGAGCTTCCTGCTGCATTTGCTAGAAGTGGGCTTCCTGCCGGACCTCAGAGCTGCCGCCTCGCTGGATACGGTCAGTCTCTCGCACTTCAGGGCTTTGCTGAATTGTCTGTGTGAGCTGGTGTCATTATATTACAAAGGTAAAAACAAGATTCCCCTGTAAATCACTTTAAGGAGTCAAATATCGGCTCGTAATGGGAAGGCAAAATTTCCGATCAGACTTTTTGATTATTGATTAGAAGGTCTGTCTGTAATGTTCATGTTTGAGCTCACACATGCGGTCCATTTAAGGGATCATTCGCTTATCCTCTTAAAATTAGCTGTGCACACTGGGAAACGTTTTACACAATCACTGCAACGTCTTGAATTTCAGTAAAATATTTTTATACAGTACAGCGCTTTATACAGTAAAATAACAGTGTTAATGCAGTAAAATTATAATTTAATCTCTAAAGCAGCTTTACAAAAGTGTCATTCAGATCAGTTCGGTTCAAGTTTTTGTTTTATATTTTGTTGTTTTGGTTTGTTTTATTTTTGCTCCATTGTTTTGTTTCATCTCATTGTTTTGATGTTTTTTTAATGTTATGTTTTATTTTGTTTTGTTTGTTTTTTATCTTGGTTTGGTTTGTTGTTTTTAGTTTGTTTTACTTGGTGGTTTTGTTTCATTGTTTTGTTTTATTTTTGTTCTGTTCTCTTTCGGTCACCTTTGGTCTGGTTGGTTGTTTTTGTTTTGTTGTTTTGTTTTATTTAGGGTTTGTCTTGGTTTTGTGGTGTGTTTTTTTGTATGTTGTTTTAGGTTTGTTTTACTTTGTTGTCTTGTTTTATTTTGTTTTGTCTTATTGTTTTGATGCGTTTTGTTTTTTATTTATTCGTTGTTGTTGTTTTGTGTATTATTTTGGTGTTTGTTTAAATTTTTCATTCCCTTTTTTTGTTTTTGTTTTGTTTTATTTTGGTTTGTTAAGTTTTTTGTCACTTTGTCTAGTTTGTTTTGTTGTTTTGGTTTTGTTTTGGTTTGGCTTGGTTTTTGTTTTTGTCATTGTTTTGTTTTATTTAGTTTTTATATAATTTTTGGTTTGTTATACTTTGTTGTCTTGTTTTATTTTGTTTAGTTTTTTGATGTTTTGTTTTTCTTTTGGTTTGTTTCTTCTTTTTTTGTCACCCTGGTCTGGTTTGTTGTTTTTTGTTTTGTGGTTTTGTTTTATTTATTTATTTTTTTGTCATTGTTTTTATTTTATTTTGTTTTTATGTTGTGTATTTTTGTTTTGTTTTACTTAGTCTTGTTTTATTTGGTGTTGACTCATTGTTTTGATGTTTTGCTTTATTTGGGTTTGTTTGCATTTTTGTTTCATCCTTTTGTTTTTTGTTGTGTTTTGTTGTTTTGTTTGTAATAAGCAAGCGATGGGTGTGTGATTTGAACTTGCAGACACCAACTTGTTTATGAGTGAATATCAAACATTGCATTCTGACAAATTGGTTTTGTTCCTCTTTTGTAAGGCACTTTAGATAAAAGCATCTGAATGTAGCAGAGCCCGGAGAGTTGAGCATTTAAAAATTTCTTTGTTTTAAATACAAAGTAACAAATCAAGCGGCATTCACTTTAAAGAATGATGCACAAATACTCTTGCCAAACAAAACATTTAACAGTCTCTACACTGCTGTGAACAGAGCAGAACAGTGGCTCTGCTCAGTTCACAGCAATTAGCATGAATTTAAGATAAAACTAGCATGATTAGCATGGTGTTACCATGATGCTAGCATGTTTTAACATGAAGTAACAACACAATTAGCATGTTGTTAACATGAAGTTAGCATGGTTAGCATGATGCTAGCATGTTTTTAACAAGATGCTAACATGATTAGCATAATGCTAGCAACGTGCTAACATGACTAGCATGCATTTAAGATGAAGCTAGCATGATTAGCATGGTGTCAGCATGATGCTAGCATTTTTTTTAACAAGAAGCTAGCATGATTAGCATGTTGTTAACATGAAGTTAGCATGGTTAGCACGATGTTAGCATGTTTTTAACAAGATGCTAACATGATTAGCATAATGCTAGCAACGTGCTAACACGATTAGCATGCATTTAAGATAAAGCTAGCATGATTAGCATGGTGTTACCATGATGCTAGCATTTTTTTAACAAGAAGCTAGCATGATTAGCATATTGTTAACATGAAGTTAGCATGGTTAGCACGATGTTAGCATGTTTTTAACAAGATGCTAACATGATTAGCATAATGCTAGCAACATGCTAACATGACTAGCATGCATTTAAGATAAAGCTAGCATGATTAGCATGGTGTTACCATGATACTAGCATGTTTTTAGCATGAAGTAACAACACAATTAGCATGTTGTTAACATGAAGTTAGCATGGTTAGCATGATGCTATCATGCTTTTTACAAGATGCTAACATGATTAACATGAGGCTAGCAACATGTTAGCATGATTAGCATGTTTTAGCACTTAAGCAGATGGTCCTAGCATGTTTTTAGCACTTAGCTAGGTAATGCTAGCATGATGTAGCGTAACTGCTATATCATGACTGAGCAGAACAGTGGCTTCTCAGACATGATGAGGAACGTCCCGCAGATCCACAGATCTGATGAATCATTTAACGTACGAGTCCTTTTGATTCATATGAATCATCTCTGCTGTGCTGTGTTTGTTCCCAGGAGGCTTTGCGCACCACAGAAGCAGCTCTGGCCATGAACAGGTACATCGGTTCGGCTGTGCTTCCTCTGCTGACCCGCTGCGCTCCGCATTTCTCCGGCACAGAGCATCACGCGGCGCTCATCGACTCCACGCTCTACACCATCTACCGCCTGTCCAAGGGCTGTTCGCTCACCAAAGCCCAGCGAGACGCCATCGAGGAGTGTCTGCTGGCCATCTGCAAGTGAGAACAGCTCGTTATCAGACTGTCCTTCAATGAACTTAAGGCAGTTTTAATAACAGTTCTCTGAGAATAGTGAAGTTCACACTCAATAACGACAGAGGAATGATATCATATCAACTTTATAGTTATCACTATAGGTATTGTTATAGTTAAAAAGTCTTAAATTGCGTTTCAAATTTAAGGCCAAAAAAAAGACTTAAATTGTACAAGAAATCTTATTTATGATTTCAAGAGGTCTTACATTTGCAGTGGCAAAACTCGGCACTCGGTTGCAAGGATGTTTTTTTAAGGTGTTCTGGGTTGTTGACATGCCATTAGCATGATGCTAGCATGTTTTTAACATGAAGCTAGCATGATTAGCGTGATGCTAGCAACATGCTAGCACGATTACCGATTTCGAATTACGATTTCATGTTGTTAGCATGCATTTAAGATAAAGTTAGCATGATTAGCATGGTGTTAGCATGATGCTAGCATGTGTTTAACAAGAAGTTAGCATGATTAACATGTTGTTAACATGAAGTTAGCATTGTTAGCATGATGCTAGCATGTTTCTAACAACATGCTAACATGATTAGCATGATGCTAACAACATGCATTTAAGATAAAGTTAGCATGATTAGCATGGCTAGCATTTTTTTAACAACATGTTAACACAATTAGCATGCATTTAAGATAAAGTTAGGATGATTAGCATGGTGTTACCATGATGCTAGCATGTTTTTAACATGAAGTAACAACACAATTAGCATGTTAATATGAAGTTAGCATGGTTAGCATGATGCTAGCATGTTTTTAACAAGATGCTAACATGATTAGCATAATGTTAGCAACATGCTAACATGACTAGCATGCATTTAAGATGAAGCTAGCATGACTAGCATGATGCTAGCATGCTTTTTACAAGATGCTAACATGATTAACATGAGGCTAGCAACATGTTAGCATGATTAGCATGTTTTAGCACTTAAGCAGATGGTCCTAGCATGTTTTTAGCACTTAGCTAGGTGATGCTAGCATGATATAGCATGTTGATAGCATGATGCTAGCTCATTTTTGGCTTATTTCAATCATTTTAGCAATTACCTATGCTTTTTTACACATTTGATAACTAATCACCATTAGCACGTAGCGATTTACTGTTAGCATGTGTAGCATGTTGGGTGTCCTATTTGCTAGCATGAGTCAAAAGAAGCAACTCCCACGTCTCCACGACATTCTGATGCAAAGATATAGGTCTTGCTGAATGGTTGCTAGGGTAGTCTGTTTGGTTGCTAGGGAGTGGCCAATGATGATGCTCCAAAGGCTGCTTGTCAGTATAAATGATACAAACCAAACCCCATGTCGCTATGACATTCAGATCTGAAGATATGCCTGTGTGGGTTTGGGTTGCTAGGGTGGTCAGTAATGGTTGCTAGGGCGTGGCTAGGAAGTGTCAATGGTGATTCATGATTGGCTGTTTGCTCCCCCGATTCAAATGACCTCTCTATGACATTGTGTTGCAGAGTTATGTTCAATGTTATGTACATTACATGGGGCTTCCCTCACCACAGTATCTCAATGGGGAACTTTGGGGGTCTCTAGTGTGGATTAATGCAAAAATCCACCCATGCATTTAGAATGATCACATAATTCAAGATATGGGGGATTAAAATGGATATATTTATAGCATTTGATATTGTTAATCAGTATCACTCAAAGAGTGTTTTTGTTTTTTTTTAATCAAAAGGCAAATGTTTACAAATGTAATATTGATTAACAGATCAATAAACGAGAAGTTAATATTGAGAGACTTATGTTTTAGACACTTTATTTTCTGTTTTTGCTCTATGTCTCCAGCTAAAATATTTCCAAACACAGCCACAGCACTGTTTTGCGTCTCTGAGCTGAATCTTATAATTTTTTTTTTTTTTTTTTAAACATTGGTTTTTAACATTTTATGTTTCAGCATATTATTTATGTCATTTGTAACTGCAGGTTAAAGCTTTCTGTGTCCATCTGAGCTGTATAAAATGCCGGTTCAGATGCAGCTTCTGTGTTTCCTCTGCATTGCAAAAGATGAATTTTGCTGATACTGATTTTATTTGCTTGGTAACAGCTTAAATGTCAAAATTTGGCTCAAAAGGTGATGCACACGTTTGGAAAAAATGGCTTTATAAAGGTAAAAAAGGCTGTAAAACTTAGTTAACTGACCACAGAAAATGAAGGAGATACCAGCAAAATCAGAAAATATCAAGATATGATTTTTTTTTGTTAATATCGCACACCTATCATTTATTTAATATGATAATTTATCGATAATAATTGTTTAAACTGATATAATGAATACTAAAACTAATACTTGTTTTAAGGTTCAAATGTAAAGTTTGTCATTTTCTAAAATGTTTTATGAGGACTTGTATCTGAACTGTAAATTATGCTTTTTACAGTCATTTAACAGTTTAACCCTCTGGGGTCTGAGGGTGTTTTTGGGCCCTGAAGAAGTTTTGACATGCCCTGACATTTGTGCATTTTTGTGCATATGTTACTATATATTACTTATTTGTACAGGACTTAAAGTCTTAAGGCTTAAAAATAAACCCTGTTATATTGTTATAGATATCACTACCCTGCAAAAAATGCTTTTCGTACTTGGATTTTTTGTCTTGTTTCCAGCCAAAATATCTAAAGATTCTTAAATCAAGAAGGATTTTCTAGACAAGTAAAAATTTTCTTGTATTCAGAAAAAAGAGAGTTTTTGCTTGAAACAAGCTAAATAATCTGCCAAAGGGTAAGCAAAAAAAAGCTAGTTTTCTGCGAAATAAGACTATTTTGCTTACCCCATTGGCAGATTATTTACTTGTTTTAAGTAAAAACTCACTTAATTGTGACTTATTTTTTCTGAAATCAAGACAATTTTTACTTGTCTAGAAAATCCTTCTTGAGTTAAGAATTTTTTGATATTTTGGCTGGAAACAAGACAAAAAATCTAAGTAAGAAAAGCTTTTTTTGCAGTGTATTGTCAGCATTGTAGTCATTGTGATAGTTATTACTATAATGCTGGTTTTAAATGATTAATAGGCCAGTAATAAAGCAGTATTGTCCATCTGACTGTGGTTTATAAGTAGCAGATGTGTTGAGTTTGTTTGTTGTCTAAATTCATATCTGGTCTGTGTTTTGTGATGTGTTCAGGTACCTCCGACCCTCAATGCTCCAGCATCTTCTGCGTCGGCTCGTGTTTGACGTGCCGTTGTTGTCTGAATACTGTAAGATGCCTCTGAAGGTAAACGGCGCTCATGCATCTTCATTGTGTTTATACTTTCACTGCATCTAAGTTTTATTTCCTTAATTATTCTGTAGTTTGACTGCACTCCTTCAGTCTGAGACACTTTCATCATGCCATATGTGACCCTGGAGCACAAAACCAGTCTTAAGTCGCTGGGGTATATTTCTAGCAATAGCCCAAAACACATTGTGTGGGTCAAAACTATCAAAAAAAAAATGTATGCCAAAAATAATCAGGATATTAAGTGAAAATCATGTTTCAGTAAGATATTTAGTAAATTTAGTACCATAAATGTATCTAAAACTAACTTTTGATAAGTAATATGCATTGATAAGAACTTAATTTTGGACAACTTTAAAGGCGATTTTCTCGATATTTTATTTTTTTGCACCCTCAGATTCCAGTTTTCAAATAGTTGCATCTCAGCCAAATATTGTCCCATCCTAACAAACCATACATCAATAGAAAGCATATTTATTCAACTTCTAAATCTCAGTTAAAAAAAAAAAACCTTATGACTGGTTTTGTGGTCTAGGGTCACATATTTGATTAAGACTTGCCCCTTTTCATAACCCTGTTTTTATACATCACTGCTCTTTTATAGAGGTTTTTAGCTTCAGATGTTCATCATCTGGCTCATCTAGTGTCCATTAATGACTCGTTAATGTAGTTTGTGTCGCTGCACTTCATTAAACCATCAGAAAAAAGCTGCACTGGCATGTAATTTGTATTTAAATAGTTTTGATGAGCAGAAAGCTCATTTGTTGATGACACACAGAAGTGTTTTATAAGACAATGATTGTGTTCCACAGCTGTTGACGAATCATTATGAGCAGAACTGGAAGTATTACTGTCTGCCGTCCGGATGGGGGAGTTATGGTCAGGCGTCTGAAGAGGAGCTGCTGCTCACCAAAAAGATCTTCTGGGGAATCTTTGACTCTCTTTCTCAGAAGGTGAACAGATCTGCTGCCGTCTGAGGATATTTGAGCTTTTGTGACTGTGTTTATGTGGCTGTGCACTACTATTGATTAGCTAGGGGTCAGTAGAAAGTTTTGAAAGAAATTGATCATTTTATTAATTGAGGCTGCATTAAAATTGCATTAAAATTAAAACCAGTGTTGGGGGTAATGCATCACAACATAATAAAAAGTAATCAGATGACTTTTCAAGTAACTAGTAAAGTACTTTAGTAACGCATTACTTCCATAAAAAGTACAAGGTAAAAAATTAAAGTAATTAGTTACTTTTTTAGGGAGTAACACAATATTGTAACATTACTTTTCATAAAAAGTAACAAAGTAACGTAATTTGTTACTTTTTTAGGTAGTATCGCAATGTTGTAACATATTACTTTCCATAAAAAGTAAAAAAAAATAACGTAATTAGTTACTTTTTTAGGGAGTAACGCAATATTGTAACGCATTACTTTCCATAAAAAGTAACAAAGTTAAAAGTAACAAAGTTACTTTTTAGAGAGTAACGCAATATTGTAACGTATTACTTTCCATAAAAAGTAAAAAAAATAACGTAATTAGTTACTTTTTTAGGGAGTAAAGCAATATTGTAACATTACTTTCCATAAAAAGTAACAAAGTAATGTAATTAGTTACTTTTTTAGGGAGTAACGCAATATTGTAACGCATTACTTTCCATAAAAAGTAACAAAGTAATGTAATTAGTTACTTTTTTAGGGAGTAACGCAATATTGTAACGCATTACTTTCCATAAAAAGTAACAAAGTAATGTAATTAGTTACTTTTTTAGGGAGTAACGCAATGTTGTAACGCATTACTTTCCATAAAAAGTAACAAAGTTAAAAGTAACAAAGTTACTTTTTAGAGAGTAACGCAATATTGTAACGTATTACTTTCCATAAAAAGTAACAAAGTTAAAAGTAACAAAGTTACTTTTTAGAGAGTAACGCAATATTGTAACGTATTACTTTCCATAAAAAGTAAAAAAAATAACCTAATTAGTTACTTTTTTAGGGAGTAAAGCAATATTGTAACATTACTTTCCATAAAAAGTAACAAAGTAATGTAATTAGTTACTTTTTTAGGGAGTAACGCAATATTGTAACGCATTACTTTCCATAAAAAGAAACAAAGTAATGTAATTAGTTACTTTTTTAGGGAGTAACGCAATATTGTAACGCATTACTTTCCATAAAAAGTAACAAAGTAACGTAATTAGTTACTTTTTTAGGGAGTAACGCAATATTGTAACGCATTACTTTCCATAAAAAGTAACTAAGTAACGTAATTAGTCACTTTTTAGGGAGTAAAGCAATATTGTAACATTACTTTCCATAAAAAGTAACAAAGTAATGTAATTAGTTACTTTTTTAGGGAGTAACGCAATGTTGTAACGCATTACTTTCCATAAAAAGTAACAAAGTAATGTAATTAGTTACTTTTTTAGGGAGTAACGCAATATTGTAACGCATTACTTTCCATAAAAAGTAACAAAGTTAAAAGTAACAAAGTAATGTAATTAGTTACTTTTTTAGGCAGTAAAAGTATAGATTTACATAGTAAAAAATATTTGAAATTCTAAAAATATTTGACTGTTTATTCAAATAAATGCAGCCTTGGTGAGCACAAGAGACTTTTCAGAAACATCAACAAATCTTACTGAACCCATTCGTTTGAGCGCTTCTCTTCTGTCTTTGACACTCTGTATAATTGTGTTTGCAGAAGTATGAGCAGGATCTGTTTAAGATGGCCATGCCGTGTTTGAGTGCCATCGCTGGAGCTCTGCCGCCGGACTACATCGACTCCACGCTCAGCACCACGCTGGAGAAACAGGTGTCTGTGGACACGCAGGGAAACTTCGACCCCAGACCCATAAACACAGCCAAGTACGTCACACAGAGAGATATTGTGTTTGATATATGGACTGAAACGTGTCTCATCAGCACATCTGACGGCCTGATGTTCCTGTTTTCCTCTCAGCATCTGTCTGCCGGAGAAGCTGGAGTACATCGCAAACAAATACGCTGAACATTCCCATGAAAAATGGGCTGCGGAGAAGGTGAGAGAAGCACAAGCGCAAATATGAAATATGCATTAAATTATTTATTATATTCAGGGTTCATAAAAGGTGCTTGAAGTACTTGTATTTGACTTTTTGAAATGTAAGGTCTGGAAAACCCTTGAAAACAGCAACATTCCTGAAGAGGTACTTGAAAAGTGCCTGAATTATCGAAAGACAATATATCTATGAAATAAGTATTTAATTTTGTTAATTAGTATATATCTTTTCACGCAAAATTCACACGATTCAAAAAACATCTTACCTTTTGCGCTTATTTCAGAAAGCAATCAAGCTAGGCCAGTAGTAGTACTGACAGTGTCTCGTAAACATTGCTGAAGACGTTAAAAAAGAGGAACAGATGAACCAAATCAGTTGAGTCATTTACACTGGAACCGCTCTGATTGATTCAAACTCGTGACTTCGATCATTCATTTTAAGCGATTTATTGGCAAAAAACAGATCAAATTAAAAGTAATTCATTTTCGAAGTTCAACTTTGCTTGTAGCGATTTTAAAAAGCACGCAGTGAAGGGTGAAACTGAGCTTTTGGAAACTGAATCGTAAAATGATTCACTGAAAATTTATTCACAAAATGAATATTTCGAAGCACTCCAATCGAATCGCAAATCATTTGTTTCAGATCAGGGCTTCAAATCATTTGATTCAGGTCAAAATGGGTTTGTGAATTATTTCGTGAATTGAATGACTCAAATCAAATGATTCATGATACGCGATTTGAAATCTCAATCTAAATCAAATTCAGATCGGGACTTCAGAGTGTGGATCGCGAATCATTTGATTTAGATTGGAATTTTTGATTATCACGAATCATTTGATTCAGGTCAAAATCGGTTCATGAATCATTTAGCAAATTGAATGACTCAGATTAAATGATTCACAATATGTAATTTGAAGACTCAGTCTAAATCAAATTCAGATCAGGACTTCGGAGCGTGAATCATTTGATTTAGATTAGAACTTTGTGTATCACAAATCAATTGATTCAGGTCAAAACTGGTTTGTGAATCATTTAGCGAATTGAATGGCTCAAATCAAATGATTCACAATGTGTGATTTGACGTCTCGATCTAAATCAAATTCAGATCAGGACTTCAGAGCATGTGTTGCAATCATTTGATTTAGATCAGAACGAGAATCATTTAGGGAATTGAATGACTCAAAACAAATGATTCACGATATGTGATTTGAAATCTTGATCTAAATCAAATTCAGATCAGGAATTCAGAGCGTGAACCACTTGATTTAGATTGGAACTGTGCATATCACGAATCATTTGATTCAGGTCAAAACGGGTTAGTCAATCATTTAGTGAATTTAATGATTCAAATCAAATGATTCACGATACATGATTTGAAGTCGCAATCTTCAGGGATGGGACTTTGGAGCACATGCTGCGAATCAGTTGATTTAGATCGGAACAGGTTGAAGAATCATTTAGCGAATTGAATCAAATCAAATCCAATGATTCTCAGGACTTCAGAGCACATGTTGTGAATCATTTGATTTAGATAGGAACCGGTTGAAGAATCATTTAGCAAATTGAATCAAATCAAATGATTCTCAGGACTTCAGAGCACATGTTGCGAATCATTTGATTTAGATCGGAACAGGTTGAAGAATCATTTACCGAATTGAATGAATCAAATCAAATGATTCACAATACCTGATTTGAAATCTCAGTGTAAATCTAATTCTGATTGGAACTTCAGAGCGTGGATCGCGAATCATTTGATTCAGATCGGGACTTTGGTGCAGGTTCGTTTCAGATCAGGATTTCAGAGCGATTACGTGAATCTTTTTTTCAGATTTTTCCTAAACTTAAAACGGTAAAAAACATCAAACCATTAATGCAATACAATTTTTTATATATATATATATATATATATATTATACTGTATATACATATATAAAAAGAAAAGTATGCACAAATACAATTTTTTTTTTATAGTAAAAGTGTACTTTTACACCTTTTGCATATGCTTCACTTTATTTTTGACATTTTTTTATTAGTATATTTTTATCTATTTCTCTTTTAGAGTTTGAAATGGAAGACATTTAAAAAAAAAACCCTGAGATTTCCTTGAAAATCAAATCCTTGAAAATGTTCGCCGTCTTGTTTCTGGTCTGTGTTCAGGTGCTTCTGGGCTGGAAACACGGAGAAAACATCGACGAGAAAGCGAAAACTCACCCGATGCTGAGATCCTACAAATCCCTGACAGAGAAGGTACCAAACAGACATGCATTTCCCCTCTCAGTCTTTTATGCGATGTTTGTCTCTCAGCGTGAGTGTTTTCCGCCCGCAGGAGAAGGAGGCGTATCGCTGGACGGTGCGCGAGTCTTTGAAGAGCATGTTAGCGATGGGCTGGAGCATCGACCGCACCAGAGAAGGAGAGAGCATGTTTCAGCAGAGAGAGATGGAGAAGATGCGCCGGATCTCACAGGCCTCTCAGGTGCTTACACTCACTTCAGAACTAAATGCAAAGATTAAATCATTTTATTTTAGTCCAGCAGCCTCGAATGAGGTCAGTCCAGTGACAAAGACATTTACAGACATTTGTTGTCGTGTGTTTTTAGGGGAACGGCTTCAATCCAAACCCACTGGATATGAGCAGCGTCCTTCTGTCTAGAGAACTGCAGGTAATTTATAAAGTTTATTAGCATTAGCTAATGTTATGAGAGAACTTTTTTTTTTTATCTGGACAAACTTTTAAGTACTTATTTTGTAAGATGGACCCAGAAAAACTTTAGCAATTTTTGTTTTTCACAAAAAAGACACTTTTATAGAATTTTTTTTATTTTTTTTTTTGTCTAAGCTGATTTTCATACAGTGTATATTTTTTTTTATTATAGCGTTGAATATTTCATCTGTATCTTAATAAAAATAAATATAAAAATTAATTTAAACACAACATGCATTTCCTTATAATGAATCAATAAATCAAAGCAATAATTGGAATTAATTTAAGCGACCATGAGGTACTAGTTAATAAAAAAATAGATAAAACTTTAGATTTTGAAAAAAAAATGCATTAATTTTGAATTTATAAGGTCTTGCTTTTGCAGCGTTTATTAATCTTTGTGCATGTTATTTAATACAAATTAATAAACATTTGTAACTAATGTTACCAGCATGTTTTGATTTTAAAGATGCATTAATGTTGAAATTAATAAGGTCTTATTAGTTAACATTAGTGTATGCATTACATAACTATTTGACAGCATTTATTAATCTGTTAAAGGCATTTAATAAAAATGAATAAGCAATTGCAACTAAAGTAATTTACGCAAAACTAATTTTCAATTATAAAAATGATTAAAAATGATTTTTTAATTAAAAATTAATAAAAAAATTATTAATAAATGTAACCCTGGATCACAAAACCAAGTAGCACAGGTTTATTTGTAGCAATAGGCAAAAATGCATTGTATGGGTCAAAATTATTGATTTTTCTTTTAGGCCAAAAATCATTAGGATATTAAGATCATGTTCCATGAAGATGTTTTGTACATTTCCTACCGTAAATATATCAAAACATAATTTTTGATTAGTAATATGCATTACTAAGAACTCAAATATTTAGATTTACAAGATCTTATTTGTAAACGTTTATTTATGCATTAATTATTTATGCAACTAAATTAAAATGTATCATAATAGTAGTAATGTATAATTTATTAATTATTAATGTAGCATTTATTAATGTTTGTTAGTTAATAAATAAATAATAATAATAATAATAATTGTAGCTGATGTTACCATATGCATCTTTTAAGAAATGCGATAATAAATTAATAAGGTCCTGTTTAACATTAATTTATGCATCACCTAACTATGAATAATATATTGTACAGCATTTATTAATCGTTGTTAGTTAAGAAGAATTACTAAACAATTATAACTAATAATAAAAAACAGAAATTTCAAATTAAAAATGCAGTAATAAATGCTGAAGTTAGTAATTATGTAGTTATGTTTAATAGTAAGTGCTACATTTTTATAGCATTTATTAATCTTTTTTTAATATAAGCTTTAAAAATTATAAACAGTTAAACTAATGTTACCAGATACAACTTTTGATTAAAAAATGCATTCATGTTGAAATTAATTTTCAATATTTGCATTAACATTGTTAACAAAAGAAAGCGTATGTATTTCTGTTCTGTGTTTATAAATCATCTAGTTAATTGATTATTGCCTCTATAAGGAATTATATGTGACTGTATTTGTAGCAGTAGCCAAAAATACATTGTATGGATCAAAATTATACATTTTTCTTTTATGCCAAAAATCTTTAGGATATTAAGATCATGTTCCATGAAGATATTTTGTACATTTCCTACCGTAAATATATCAAAACTTAATTTTTGATTAGTAATATGCATTGCTAAGAACTTCATTTGCACAACTTTAAAGGCGATTTTCTCCATATTTTTTTTTCAACATTTTTTGCTTAAAACAAGAGTAAAAACTTGTTATTTTGCTTATCTAGTAAATGCATCTTAATTTAAGAATTTGTAGCAATAGACAAAAATACATTGTATGGGTCAAAATTATCCATTTTTCTTTTATGCCAAAAATCTTTTTTAGGATATTAAGATCATGTTCCATGAAGATATTTAGTACATTTCCTACCATAAATATATCAAAACTTTATTTTTGATTAGTAATTTGTGACCTTGGACCACAAAACCAGTCATAAGTGTCAATTTTTCGAAATTGAGATTTATACATCATCTGAAAGTTGAATAAATAAGCTTTCTATTGATGTATGGTCTGTTATAATAGAACAATATTTGGTTGAGATACAACTATTTGAAAATCTACAATCTGAGGGTGCAGAAAAATAAAAATATTGAGAAAATCACCTTTAAAATTGTCCAAATGAAGTTCTTAGCAATGCATATTACTAATCAGAAATTACGTTTTGAGATATTTACAGTAGGAAATTTACAAAATATCTTAAAGGAACATGATCTTTACTTAATATCCTAATGATTTTTGGCATAAAAGAAAAATCTATAATTTTGACCCATGCAATGTATTTTTGTCTATTGCTACAAATATACCCCAGTGACTTAAGACTGTGCTCCAGGGTCACATATGCATTGCTAAGAAGTTCATTTAGACAACTTTAAAGGTGATTTTCTCATATTTATATTTTTTGCACCCTTAGGTTTTCAAATAGTTGCATCTCAGCCAAATATTGTCCTGTCGTAACAAACCATACATCAATGGAAAGCTTATTTATTATTTTTTATATTGGTCCAGGGTCACATATTGTTCTAGACTTTCTGTGGCAGTTCATGGTCTTTTCTTGTCTTCTCTTCCGCAGTCGATGGTCGAGGTCGTGGCTGAAAACTACCACAACATCTGGGCCAAAAAGAAGAAGAGTGATCTGAGCAGCAGAGGTTTGTTTCTGTCGCGTCGATCTCTCTGTGAGCGTGGCGCGAGGATCACGTGTGACGTGTGGCGTGTTTTCTCAGCCGCAGGAAGTGCTCATCCGCTGCTGGTGCCGTACGATACGCTCACGGCCAAAGAGAAGACCAAAGACCGAGAGCGAGCGCAGGATCTCTTCCGCTTCCTGCAGATCAACGGATACGCCATCAGCAGGTTTGTGCGCCAGTGACGTGTTCTTTGTAGCAAACAAGCTACAAAGCTTTTGTCCTATCTATCATATGTTGCTGCCTTCATTACATTTAAAATAAATGGCGTTTAATTGTATAGCATATATTTATATCGTCGCTGTCGGGCGGAATCCTTGTGTCTCCAAAACCGTCATTTTTCAGGAAATGAAAAAAACTGCATATTTTTTGTTATTAAATATTTTATGGTTAAAGTTGGTATTATACCATATATTACTATCATACACTGTTGTGTACCAACATTAAGACAGCATTTCCTCAAAATCATGTTTTATCGGAGATACAAGGGAGCAGGGAGATACGAGATTACGCCGTCATTGATAAGAATGGCACAGACACAGACTTCGCTGCTGCCAGCAGTTCATCAAAGTCTGCGGTCGCGTTGAGCCTTTTGACAAGAGAAAAGGCTTCAATAGTTAACCAAAGCTAACGACTGTGGTTACATACATCTTCCTAAACTCTATTTTAAAGGTTTAAGAGCTATGATGCAATACAAAAAAACTGAGTCCGTCTTTTTTCCCCTTAATTCTTCCAGAACAGCTTATACCACTGTTTCAGCTATTAACATAGTTACCTTTTGTATGTAATGCCAAAGTGGTTATATTTCGTTTCGTTTTCTTATTAAGTTAATTTAGCAACTTTTGGAGCATTTTTTTGTTCGTTAAATATCAGTTTTTGTTTGTTTTTTTTAAGTAACGAACAGCGGCCAGCGAAGACTTCATAGTCTGCTCAATTTGCCTTTTAATCATTACAACTTGCATAAAATAAAATCTATAGACCTAAAACAGTTAAAGTAGCTATAGAACAATGTTAGTTTAAACATTAAACCTAGATAAATGTGCGCTATTAGGTGAATATCGTTTTTGAAGAGAAGCTGAAATCGCTTTGCAGGACATGAGGAGTCAGCGCGATCACATTTTTCAGCGAATAGGCTACATGCCTCACAAACATGACAAATAAATAGAAAGCTTTAAATTATTACTTAACGAAATAAAACAAATCAGAAAAAAACGCTTTCATTATGTAATCCGGAAAGATGCTTTCCTTCAAACGTTGCGTCCAAAGAAGAGATTGCGAGTCAGGGTCTTTGCGACATTATATCAGAATACACTCGTTTATTAATGTATCATTCAAATATCTCCTTACTGTTTCCACCGACACATTCAATGCTAATTATTTTGCAGTCTCAAGCTATTTTCAACACTTTAGATTGGTTAATAATTTGTAAAAATGACAGATCCACGTGGGCACTGACCAAAAGCATCGATTTGTGAAAAAATATGAAATTGACAAAATTTGGACATACGAGGTTTCCGCCCGACAGCGACGATATATAAATGTATTGTTTGTTTTTTAATTAATGTATTTTACAACAATACAAAGAGCATTGTGTAACACTTTACCAGATTTAGTCGTACACTTTTATTTGTAAAACGTTTCACTGGATTTTATAAAATAATTGTGCGTGTGTATCTTTTGCTGCTGAATTATCCACCTACCTAGTTTATAATAGTATTTTTGCTATAGATTATGATTATATATTTCTAATTGGTTCTTTTTTCATTAAAATGACGTTGTCTATATGAAGTAGATGGTGCTTAACACACAAAAGGTTAACATTGAGAAATTCTACATTGATATAAATAAAACTGCGCTGGTATCGGATTGCATCAGTATCGGCAGATACTACGAATTTTCGGTATCGGATCGGTTCTGAAAAAATGGTATCGTTGCATCCCTAGTTTCCATCCAAAGAATTTGTAATATTGTAATATTACCGACTTAAATTAACACGCCACTTTTTTTGCAAATAGGCTCATTTTCCAGCTCCTCCAGAGTTAAACAGATGAGTTTTATCGTTTTCGAATTCATTCAGCCGATCTCCGGTTCTCCCGGTAGCCTTTTAGCATAGCTTAGCATAAATCATTGAATCGGATTAGACCATTAGCATCGCGCTCAAATTTGGGGGGTTGTAGCGAAAAAAGGCATAAAAGTAAGGCTTTTATGAAACCACTGAATACAAATTGCTTACCAACACACAAACCATTAACAATTACTAAATTGGGCTAAAATAGAAGGCTCCAAGTGATACTAAATGAAGAGCCATTTGGGAGCTGAGTCTTTGAAATGAGTTGTTGTTGTTGTTGTTGTTTCAGGGGTCTGAAGGACATGGAGCAGGACTCGTCCTCCATGGAGAAACGCTTCGCCTACCGCTTCCTGAAGAAGCTGCTGAAGTACGTGGATTCGGCGCAGGAGTTCATCGCTCACCTCGGTTAGTGAAAGTACTAGGGCTGCCCCCTAATAGTCGACTAAGCGTTAGTTGACCAGAAAAGGCTTGGTCGACCAAAATTTTATTAGCCGTTTAGTCGCAGAAATAAATAAATAAATCTCACGCAGAGATGGTTAATGGCTATAGTCTGCGTGGTAATAGTAATACAGTATATTGGGCAGTACATCCAACATATTCATCAACCTCAAATATGGCTTATTATCTGAAACGTCAGTAGCCGCAACTTTACATGTAATGTTGTACAATGTAATGTTAAGCAGTGGTTTTCAAACCCTGGGTGGGTCGCGGGACTTAAAAAATGGGTCGCCAGGACGATTTAAGCCAGATGTATAGGCTATGTATGTAACAAAGTTCAAGATTCAGGGAGAAGGATGCGGGAAGCTGCAAACTAAACCGAAAGTAAAACGCGCACGCATTCAAAAGCTATTTTAATATCCCGCTTTCAGAGAGCGACTATCCCAATGCGAGCAAATTAGGCTATATATATTTTTAAAAAGTTTGAAAACCACCGACCTAGAGAAATGTGCGCTGTCTGTGTGGAAGCTGAACATGCGCTTAATGCAGAACAGATGGATCCCCGGTGCGGTAATTTGCTCTTAGAATAGCTTACTCCATCATTTTAGACAACATAGACAGGTAAAAGTAAAACATCTTTTCGAAAGACGCATATTCGTGTCCACTCACAATAAAAACAAAACATGCGCTTTTGTAAAATAATGAAAGCAAACAGGATGTGCTTTCTGTCGTCTCTTTTCTGTGAACTTGAGCGCGAAACTCAGTGTATATCTTTGGCTTTCAGACATTAAAATAGATCTATAGAGAGTAAAATTTCTACTTTCTCAGATTATGTAATAGCCTACATATGAAACATGCATTCAGGCGCATCACAACTGCGGAGATGACGAGTCGCTGACTTCATCTCTTAAGCCGAAAACAAAGCACTAGTTTTTCAATATATTATTAAAATGTTAATGCAGTCTACTTATTGTTTTTCCCTGACACATTTGTAATCATTACATCTGCGGTGCGCTGTGGCAAGCTTTATGCCTGCTTGAGCGCTTATTAGGATATGTAGGCATTTAAAGGCTCATTATAATGATCTCAGGGTTCCCACGGCTCATGGAATTTCTGGAATATCATGGAATTTTAAAAGGTCTATTCCAGACATTGAAAGTCAGGGAATTTTATATTTATTTTGTCCAAGTCATGGAATATCAGGGATTTTTGTTTGTTGCTTTCAATTTTTGTTTACATTTATCAAAATGTAAATTTTGTATACTGTATTTTGTTTTATTGTGTTATTTCACACATTTTGCCTATTGTTATGGTTACGAAAGCATAAAAATACATTTAAAATAAGTAAATTTTTGTAGAAATAGTACAGAAAAATACAGTTCATTTAATGCGTAAAAAAAATAAACAAACACTAATTTGTACTAAAAAACATCTGTGATTAAGTAAATAAAGCTTGCAAATGGATGGATCCGTTCATTATAGGTCATGGAAATTCAGCTTATTAGTCAGTGAAAGTCAGGGAAAAGTCAGGGAATTTGACGTTTGGCTTGGAGTGGGAACCCTGTGATCTAAATGTAATAGTAATAAACGTACGATTAGTCGACTAATGCTTAAAATGAACGACTACTAGTCGACCAGAAAAATCCTTAGTCGAGGGCAGCCCTAGAAAGCACTTCTCACGGGTTTCTTCTGTTCGTCTGAGGACAGAGATTCATGAATTTACCTTCACGATCTCACTCGTTTCAGAGGCGATGGCGTCCAGCGGAAAGAACGACAGATCGCCACATGAACAGGAAATCAAGTTCTTCGCAAAGGTTTGAGAATGATTTCTTCATCTGAATGCATGAGACACAGCTGTGACTAGAATATTTATTAAATACACTGCCGGATCAGTAAGACTTGTAATGTTTTTCAAAGACGTCTCTTCAAGGCTGCATTTATTTGATCAAAAATACAGAAAAAAACAGCAATACTGCAAAATGTTATTACAATACAAATGAATGGTTTTTAATTTAATATACTTTAAAATATAATTTATTTCTGTGATGCAAAGCTGAATTTTCATTAACTGTTACTCCAGTCTTAAGTGTCACATGATCCTTTTTTGGAACCTGTGATTCTTTTTTTTAGGATTCTTTGATGAATAAGTTAAAAAGAACAGCATTTATTGAAAATATAAGCCTTTTCTTACAATGTAAATTCATGCTATCTCTCTTTATTAATTTAACACATCCTTGCTGAATAAAAATATTAATTTCTTTCAAAAAAAGAAAGAATAGAAATTTACTGGCTCCAAACTTTGAACAGTAGTGTATATTGTGAGAAATGCTGCTCTTTTTAACTTTATATTGGTCAAAGAATCCTGAAAAAAGTATCACAGCTTCCAAAAAAAAAAATTAAGCAGCACAACTGTTTCCAACATTGATAATAAAAGTAATAAATCAATATATTAGAATGATTTCTGAAGGATTATGTGACACTGAAGACTGGAGTTTTAATTATATTTTTGCTTTAAATATAGCTATATATAAAATTTGAATGTATATTAATATAGAAAAACATTGTTTTACATCGTAATAATATTTCACAATATAATTTTGTTCCTGTATTTTTAATTAAATGAACACAGCCTTGATGAGCAAAAGAAACTTCTTTAAAAAACATTAAAAATCTTACTGATTCCAAACATTTTTCATGCTGCAGTGGTTTATCAGTAGACGTACATGTTTATGTTCATCAACAAAATTCAGCCCAAAAGTGTGTTAGATAAGGGAGAAAAAGTTTTTTGACACTCATATAACTCCATAGATGTTTTTTTCAAAAAGTATTTTTGGCACTAATGGCACTCCATACAGACTAGGTCAAACATTACTTGAGCACAGAACATCTAATGTCTCTTAAAAAATAATAATAAAAAAAAAATCAGAAAGAATTAAGCATATAATATTAAAAATGAACAGTTATTCTGCACCATCAGGTGTGATACCAAATTAAAATATATGTTATGTATAATTGTACACATTAAAAACAAGGGCAGATCACAATTACTGCTTTAAAAACAACATTAAAAATCTTAGTGATTCCAAACATTTTTCACGCTGCAGTGGTTTATCAGTAGATCAACAAAATTCAACCCAAAAGTGTGTTAGATAATAATAATAATAATAATAAACTTTATTTTATAGAGCGCCTTTAAATGTAGCATCTCAAAGCGCTTTACAGACATAAATTGAAAAAATAAACAAAGAGGCAGCAACAAGTACTCACATAAAATCACATAAAAGCTACCCTAAACAGCAAGGGTGAAAAAGAGAAATATATTTTACAGAAGTTTTTTGACACACATATAACTCCATAGTATTTATGGCACTATTGGCGCTCCATACATACTGGGTCAAACATTACCTGAGCACAGAATGTCTAATAGCTCTTAAAAAATATTTGTAAAAACATTTAATTAAACACTATGCAGTTATCTCTTCCTGAATGTGTTATATAAGGCATATAATATTTAAAATGAACAGTTATTCTGCACCAACAGGTGTGATACCAAAGTAAAATATATATAATTGTACACATTAAAAACAAGGGCAGATAGATAACTCATATAGATGATAACTCCATAGATGTTAAGATGTTAAGTTTTTTTTTGGCACTCATGGTGCTCCATACATACTGGGACAAACATTACCTGAGCACAGAACATCTAATATCTCTTAAAAAATGATTGTAAAATAATCTGAAAAAATTAAACTAAACACTATGCAGTTATCTCTTCCTGAATGAATTATATAAAGCATATAATATTTAAAAGGAACAGTTATTCTGAGATACCAAATTAAAATATATATTATATATAATTGTACACATTAAAAACAAGGGCAGATCACAATTACTGCTTTAAAAACAACATTAAAAGTCTTACTGATTCCAAACATTTTTCACGCTGCAGTGGTTTATCAGTAGACGTACGTTTATGTTCAGCAACAAAATTCAACCCAAAAGTGTTTTAGATAATTGTGAAAAAGAGAAATATATTTTACAGAAGTTTTTTGACACTTATATAACTCCATAGTATTTTTGGCACTGATGGCGCTCCATACATACAGGGTCAAACATTACCTGAGCGCATAATGTCTAATATCTCTTAAAAAATAATAATAATTAAAAAAAAAAATCAGAAAAAATAAAGCATATAATATTTAAAATGAAGTTATTCAGCAGCAACAGGTGTGATACCAAATTAAAATAAATATTATATATAATTGTAAGCATTAAAAACAAAAAAACATAATCATATATACAACAATATGCAATATTTGGCAGAGATGCAACTATTTTAAAATCTGTAATCTGAGGGTGCAAAAAAATTCTAAATATTGATAAAATCGCCTTTAAAGTTGTCCAAATGAAGTTCTTAGCAATGCATATTACTAATCAAAAATTACGTTTTTATATATTCTTAAAAAATAATTAAACAAAAAATTCAGAAAAAATAAAGCATATAATACTTAAAATGAACTGTTATTCTGCACCAACAGGTGTGACGTCAAATTAAAATATATATTATATATAATTGTACGCATTAAAAACAAGGGCAGATCACAATTACTCCTTTAAAAACACCATTAAAAATCTTTTGAGCTGTAGTGTATATATAATGATAACTGAGTCCTGTTTACCTGTTGTACTTCCTGTAGGTGCTCCTCCCCCTCATAGACCAGTACTTTAAAAACCACTCGCTGTACTTCCTGTCGTCGCCCACTAAGAATCTGAGCAGCAGCGGATACGCGTCGAACAAAGAAAAGGAGATGGTCACCAGGTGATGAGCGGCTCATATCACAAAGTTATAGAAATATGTACTCAGAAACTTTAATTTCTCTCTTCTCTCGTCACACTTCATTCTTAAATCGGCCAAATGCTGGTTGATCTGGTTTATGATTGATATTTTTGTAGCTGCTTCTTCTCTCCTCACCTGTCTAAGCTCGCGTTTCTTCCTTCCTCTCGCTGTCTCCTCACTTCCCGCTGCGTTCTGCTGGTCTGTAGTCTGTTCTGTAAGCTGGCCGCTCTGGTTAGGCACAGGATCTCTCTGTTTGGTAAGATCACGCGTCTGTCTGACGGTCTCTGGTGCTCATCGAGGCGCTGCTTCTTAGTGTTTTCTGCTGTGTGTTTGCAGGAAGTGACTCCACCACGATGGTCAGCTGTCTGCACATCCTCGCTCACACGCTGGACACCAGGTAGCACCTCACTTCCTGTCAGTTTTTCAGTACACTCACAATGCATTCACAGTCTGTGGACTACTATGTAGAACCTTTATTTTATAAAACAGTCAAAACTTAATGTTTGAACTAATTGTTAAAACCATATGAGACCCTGGATCACAAAACCAGTCATAAGGGTACATTTTTTGAAACATAGTCATATATACATCAATATACAATATTTGGCAGAGATGCAACTATTTGAAAATCTGGAATCTGGTGCAAAAAATTCTGAATTCTCAAAAATATTGAGAAAATCACCTTTAAAGTTGTCCAGATGAAGTTCTTTGCGATGCATATTACTAATCAAAAATTACATTTTGATATATTTACGGTAGGAAATGTACAAAATGTCTCCATGGAACATGATCTTAATATCCTAATGATTTTTGGCATAAAAGAAAAATCTATAATTGTAACCCATACAGTGAATTTTTGGCTATTGCAAAAGATAAACTCGTACTACTTACGACTAGTTTTGTTGTCCTGAAAAATATATTTTACGGAAGTTTTTTGACACTTTCGTAGATAATTTCGTAGATCATTTTTCAGAAAGTATTTTTGGCACTATTGACGCTCCATACATACTTGGGTCAAAAATGACCATGTGGTCCAGGGTGACATTTTTGTATCTGATAAGCACCTTCTCATTAATGAGTAAAAGTGAAAAAAAATGCAATTTACCCCTTTACTCTGAATTTAAAATTTCTGAAATTATTTTTAAAAAATTAAATTACTCATGAACCGCAACCAAAAAATAATTAAAAATACATATATATTTTTCTCAAAATTTTAGAGTAATTTTATTTGAATATATCATTGTATGAAATTTATATGAATTAACAGTATTAATAATAGAATGGAATAGAATGGAATTTAATTAAATATGTAACTCATGATTGCGCAGAAAGAGTCAAAATTTATGAAACTTGCATATTTCTGACCAAACAACATCAAAACAAAACAAATATTATTCTAAAAGTTTTCACGCAAACTCATTTTACTTGCATAAACTTTCACTTTCAGATGAAAAAAGTGATCGTTTTTATGCTGCAATAGTTTATCAGTAGATGTACATGTTCATCAACAAAATTCAGTCCGAAAGTGTGTTAGATAAGGGTGAAAAAGAGAAATATATTTTACAGACGTTTTTGACACTCGTATAACTCCATAGAAAATTTTTCAAAAAGTATTTTTGGCACTAATGGCGCTCCATACATACTTGGTCAAAAATGACCTGAGTACAGAATGTCAAAAAAAATCTCTTAAAAAGTAAGTGAAAAAAATCTGAAAAAATTTAATGTGTATTTTGAGGGTCTTAACGCATGCAAAGTTTTGTTCCCTTACTAAACGCTATGCAGTTATCTCTTCCTGAATGTGTTATATATAAAGTATATCATATTTAAAATTAACAGTTATTCTGCACCAACAGGTGTGATACCAATTTAAAATATATACTATATATAATGTATGCATTAAAACCTATTACTGCTAGGGTCAGTTTAGTAGTCTGAATATTAGTAGGGATATATCATATAATCTTGGCTAAATTTAAAACTCTTGAAATTCATTACAAGTGACGTCTGACTTTTTAGAAACTATAGTTCTCTTCCTAACTTATTTGCATTATTCGTATCAGGACTTTGGAGCATGAAACACAAATCATTTGATTTAGATCGTAATTTCGGAGCGGGGTCACAAATCTTTTGATTCAGGTCAGAACTCACTTCAGGGTTGCCAGGTTTTCACAGCAAAACCCACCCAATTGCTACTCAAAACTAGCCCAAAACTAGCCCAATCACATTTCGAGAAGGAAAAAAAAAAATGTATATATATATTTTTGTCAGGGTTCCCCGGTTGTTGGGGTCGCTTCAACCCACGGACATCCAAAACTACCCGCTTCAATGTCTTTTTTTCGACATTCATATAACTCCATGGATAATTTTTCAGAAAGTATTTTTGACACTGTTGGCGCTCCATACATACTGGGTCAAAAACAACCTGAGCACAAAATGTCTAATATCGCTTAAAAAATAATTGGAAAAATGTGAAAAAATTCAGTGTGGTGTATTTTGAGGGTCTTAATGCATGCAAAGTTTTGTCAGGACTTTGGAACACGAATCATTTCGATCATAATTTCAGAGCGGGGTTGCATATCTTTTGCAAATCTCCCCCTGTTAAAAAATTGCGTTCCGGTGGATAAAATACACAATTTTTTGTCGAGGTTCCCCTGGATAATTTGCATTTCAGGAACTAAATATGATGTTATCGGGGTCGCTTCAACCCACAGACTTGGCAACACTGACTCACTTCAATGTCCTTTTTTGACGCTCATTTTTCAGGAAGTATTTTTGGCACTAAAAGCGCTCCATACATATTTGGTCAAAAACGTCCTAAGCACAGAATGTCTAATACCTCTTAAAAATCATTGTAAAAAATCAGCAAAAATTCTGTGTGGTGTATTTTGAGGGTCTTAACGCATGCAAAGTTTTGTCAGGACTTTGGAACACGAATCATTTCAATCATAATTTCAAAGCGGGGTTGCAAATCTTTTGCAAATCTCCCCCCGTTAAAAATCGTGTCCCGGTGGATAAAATACAAGATTTTATGTCGAGATTCCCCTGGACAATTTGCATTTCAGGAACTAAATATGATGTTATTGGAGTCGCTTCAACCCACGAACATGGCAACACTGACTCACTTCAGTGGCCTTTTTTGACACTCATTTTTCGGAAAGTATTTTTGACACTGTTGGCGCTCCATACATACTGGGTCAAAAACAACCTGAGCACAAAATGTCTAATATCGCTTAAAAAAATAATTGGAAAAATGTGAAAAAATTCAGTGTGGTGTATTTTGTGGGTCTTAATGCATGCAAAGTTTTGTCAGGACTTTGGAACACGAATCATTTCGATCATAATTTCAGAGCGGGGTTGCATATCTTTTGCAAATCTCCCCCCGTTAAAAAATTGCATTTCGGTTGATAAAATACACAATTTTTTGTCGAGGTTCCCCTGGATAATTTGCATTTCAGGAACTAAATATGATGTTATTGGGGTCGCTTCAACCCACAGACTTGGCAACACTGACTCACTTCAATGTCCTTTTTTGACGCTCATTTTTCAGGAAGTATTTTTGGCACTAATAGCGCTCCATACATATTTGGTCAAAAACGTCCTGAGCACAGAATGTCTAATACCTCTTAAAAATTATTGTAAAAAATCAGCAAAAATTCTGTGTGGTGTATTTTGAGGGTCTTAACGCATGCAAAGTTTTGTCAGGACTTTGGAACATGAATCATTTCGATCATAATTTCAAAGCGGGGTTGCATATCTTTTGCAAATCTCCCCCCGTTAAAAAATTGCATTTCGGTGGATAAAATACACAATTTTTTGTCGAGGTTCCCCTGGACAATTTGCATTTCAGGAACTAAATATGATGTTATTAGGGTTGCTTCAACCCACGGACTTGGCAACATTGACTCACTTCAATGTCCTTTTTTGACACTCATTTTTTAGGAAGTATTTTTGGCACTAATAGCGCTCCATACATACTTGATCAAAAACAACCTGAGCACAAAACATCTAATATCTCTTAAAAAATAATTGTAAAAAATCAGCAAAAATCAAATGTGTATTTTAGGGTCTTAACGCATGCAAAGTTTTGTCAGGACTTTGGAGCGCAGAACACAAATAATTTGATTTAGATCAAAATTAGGAGCTAAATATGATGTTATCGGGGTCGCTTCAACCCACAGACTTGGCAACACTGACTCACTTCAATGTCCTTTTTTGACGCTCATTTTTCAGGAAGTATTTTTGGCACTAATAGCGCTCCATACATATTTGGTCAAAAACGTCCTGAGCACAGAATGTCTAATACCTCTTAAAAATTATTGTAAAAAATCAGCAAAAATTCTGTGTGGTGTATTTTGAGGGTCTTAACGCATGCAAAGTTTTGTCAGGACTTTGGAACACGAATCATATCGATCATAATTTCAGAGCGGGGTTGCAAATCTTTTGCAAATCTCCCCCCGTTAAAAATCGTGTCCCGGTGGATAAAATACAAGATTTTATGTCGAGATTCCCCTGGACAATTTGCATTTCAGGAACTAAATATGATGTTATTGGAGTCGCTTCAACCCACGAACATGGCAACATTGACTCACTTCAGTGGCCTTTTTTGACACTCATTTTTCTGAAAGTATTTTTGACACTGTTGGCGCTCCATACATACTGGGTCAAAAACAACCTGAGCACAAAATGTCTAATATCGCTTAAAAAAATAATTGGAAAAATGTGAAAAAATTCAGTGTGGTGTATTTTGTGGGTCTTAATGCATGCAAAGTTTTGTCAGGACTTTGGAACACGAATCATATCGATCATAATTTCAGAGCGGGGTTGCATATCTTTTGCAAATCTCCCCCTGTTAAAAAATTGCGTTCCGGTGGATAAAATACACAATTTTTTGTCGAGGTTCCCCTGGATAATTTGCATTTCAGGAACTAAATATGATGTTATTGGGGTCGCTTCAACCCACAGACTTGGCAACACTGACTCACTTCAATGTCCTTTTTTGACGCTCATTTTTCAGGAAGTATTTTTGGCACTATTAGCGCTCCATACATATTTGGTCAAAAACGTCCTGAGCACAGAATGTCTAATACCTCTTAAAAATTATTGTAAAAAATCAGCAAAAATTCTGTGTGGTGTATTTTGAGGGTCTTAACGCATGCAAAGTTTTGTCAGGACTTTGGAACACGAATCATTTCGATCATAATTTCAAAGCGGGGTTGCAAATCTTTTGCAAATCTCCCCCCGTTAAAAATCGTGTCCCGGTGGATAAAATACAAGATTTTATGTCGAGATTCCCCTGGACAATTTGCATTTCAGGAACTAAATATGATGTTATTGGAGTCGCTTCAACCCACGAACATGGCAACATTGACTCACTTCAGTGGCCTTTTTTGACGCTCATTTTTCTGAAAGTATTTTTGACACTGTTGGCGCTCCATACATACTGGGTCAAAAACAACCTGAGCACAAAATGTCTAATATCGCTTAAAAAAATAATTGGAAAAATGTGAAAAAATTCTGTGTGGTGTATTTTGAGGGTCTTAATGCATGCAAAGTTTTGTCAGGACTTTGGAACACGAATCATTTCGATCATAATTTCAAAGCGGGGTTGCATATCTTTTGCAAATCTCCCCCCGTTAAAAAATTGCATTTCGGTGGATAAAATACACAATTTTTTGTCGAGGTTCCCCTGGACAATTTGCATTTCAGGAACTAAATATGATGTTATTGGGGTCGCTTCAACCCACAGACTTGGCAACATTGACTCACTTCAATGTCCTTTTTTGACACTCATTTTTTAGGAAGTATTTTTGGTACTAATAGCGCTCCATACATACTTGATCAAAAACAACCTGAGCACAAAACATCTAATATCTCTTAAAAAATAATTGTAAAAAATCAGCAAAAATCAAATGTGTATTTTAGGGTCTTAACGCATGCAAAGTTTTGTCAGGACTTTGGAGCGCAGAACACAAATAATTTGATTTAGATCAAAATTAGGAGCTAAATATGATGTTATCGGGGTCGCTTCAACCCACAGACTTGGCAACACTGACTCACTTCAATGTCCTTTTTTGACGCTCATTTTTCAGGAAGTATTTTTGGCACTAATAGCGCTCCATACATATTTGGTCAAAAACGTCCTGAGCACAGAATGTCTAATACCTCTTAAAAATTATTGTAAAAAATCAGCAAAAATTCTGTGTGGTGTATTTTGAGGGTCTTAACGCATGCAAAGTTTTGTCAGGACTTTGGAACACGAATCATTTCGATCATAATTTCAAAGCGGGGTTGCAAATCTTTTGCAAATCTCCCCCCGTTAAAAATCGTGTCCCGGTGGATAAAATACAAGATTTTATGTCGAGATTCCCCTGGACAATTTGCATTTCAGGAACTAAATATGATGTTATTGGAGTCGCTTCAACCCACGAACATGGCAACATTGACTCACTTCAGTGGCCTTTTTTGACGCTCATTTTTCTGAAAGTATTTTTGACACTGTTGGCGCTCCATACATACTGGGTCAAAAACAACCTGAGCACAAAATGTCTAATATCGCTTAAAAAAATAATTGGAAAAATGTGAAAAAATTCTGTGTGGTGTATTTTGAGGGTCTTAATGCATGCAAAGTTTTGTCAGGACTTTGGAACACGAATCATTTCGATCATAATTTCAAAGCGGGGTTGCATATCTTTTGCAAATCTCCTCCCGTTAAAAAATTGCATTTCGGTGGATAAAATACACAATTTTTTGTCGAGGTTCCCCTGGACAATTTGCATTTCAGGAACTAAATATGATGTTATTGGGGTCGCTTCAACCCACAGACTTGGCAACATTGACTCACTTCAATGTCCTTTTTTGACACTCATTTTTTAGGAAGTATTTTTGGTACTAATAGCGCTCCATACATACTTGATCAAAAACAACCTGAGCACAAAACATCTAATATCTCTTAAAAAATAATTGTAAAAAATCAGCAAAAATCAAATGTGTATTTTAGGGTCTTAACGCATGCAAAGTTTTGTCAGGACTTTGGAGCGCAGAACACAAATAATTTGATTTAGATCAAAATTAGGAGCTAAATATGATGTTATCGGGGTCGCTTCAACCCACAGACTTGGCAACACTGACTCACTTCAATGTCCTTTTTTGACGCTCATTTTTCAGGAAGTATTTTTGGCACTAATAGCGCTCCATACATATTTGGTCAAAAACGTCCTGAGCACAGAATGTCTAATACCTCTTAAAAATTATTGTAAAAAATCAGCAAAAATTCAGTGTGGTGTATTTTGAGGGTCTTAACGCATGCAAAGTTTTGTCAGGACTTTGGAGTGCAGAACACAAATAATTTGATTTAGATCAAAATTAGGAGCTAAATATGATGTTATTGCTTCAACCCACAGACATGGCAACACTGACTCACTTCAATGGCCTTTTTTGACACTCATTTTTCTGAAAGTACTTTTTGGCACTGTTGGCGCTCCATACATAGGGGTCAAAAACAACCTGAGCACAAAACGACTAATATCGCTTAAAAAATAATTGGAAAAATGTGAACAAATTCAGTGTGGTGTATTTTGAGGGTCTTTTGTTCCCTTACTAAAAGGTAGGTCAGATGTCAGCTGTGGTGTGTGACTGAGATGATGCTGTGGGATGTTTCCTCTCTCAGGACCGTGATGAAATCCGGGTCAGAGCTGGTCAAAGCGGGTTTGAGGACGTTCTTTGAGAATGCGGCTGAGGATCTGGAGAAGACTCTGGAGAACCTGAAGCTGGGGAAGTTCACGCACTCGCGCAGTCAGATGAAGGGCGTCTCGCAGAACATCAACTACACCACAGTGGCTCTGCTGCCCATCCTCACCGCTCTGTTTGAGCACATCACTGAACACCAGTTCGGCTCTGACCTGCTGCGTGAGTCAGCGCACCACATTTTTACACTTAAGAGTGAACACTGACCTCATGCTGACTCTGAGACACTGAACTGCAGTGAATTAAGCTACAAACTCCATCGTAATGCACAATGTTTGCATCTAACATGTATTTTGAGCTGCAGCTCGTCATATTAATGGAGTGTTTCACTAGTTACCTCACCTCAATATGTTCCTAGATTTGTGTTGGATGTTGTCTTTGGAATGGAAAATAAATATTTTATTAGTAAACATCATACTAGTGAGCTAAGCCAGTAGTAGTTCTGACAAAAAAGCGGAAGAACAGACAAACTGAATCAGTTGAGTCATTTATGCTGGAACCGCTCCGATTGATTCAAACTGTTCCACTCAATCATTCAGTTCAAGCGATTCACTACCAAAAACCATATCAGATACAAAAAATACCATTCATTTTCGAATTTCGACATCACTTGTAATAACTTTAAAAAGCACTTTTAGTGATGGGTGAAACAGAGCGTTTCGAAACTGAGAATCAGTTAAACCATTGCATCGTAAAATGATCATGAATGGTGTAATTTTGATCAGGCCTTCAAATGACAGATCGCAAATCATTTTCATATCAGACTGCGAATCATTTGATTTAGATTGGGACTTTGGTGTGGGTTTGCGAATCATTTGATTCAGATTAAGACTTCGGTGCGGGTTCACAAATCATTTGATTCAAATTAAGACTTCGGTGCGGGTTTGCGAATCATTTGATTCAGATTAAGACTTTGGTGCAGGTTTGCGAATCATTTGATTCAGATTAAGACTTTGGTGCAGGTTTGCGAATCATTTGATTTAGATTAAGTCTTTAGATCGGGTTTGTGAATCATTTGATTCAGATTAAGACTTCTGGATCAGGTTTGTGAATCATTTGATTCAGATTAAGATTTCTGGGTCGGGTTTGCGAATCATTTGATTCCGATTAAGACTTCGGTGTGGGTTCACAAATCATTTGATTCAAATTAAGACTTCGGTGCGGGTTTGCGAATCATTTGATTCAAATTAAGACTTCGGTGCGGGTTTGCGAATCATTTGATTCAGATTAAGACTTTGGTGCAGGTTTGCGAATCATTTGATTTAGATTAAGTCTTTAGATCGGGTTTGTGAATCATTTGATTCAGATTAAGACTTCTGGATCAGGTTTGTGAATCATTTGATTCAGATTAAGATTTCTGGGTCGGGTTTGCGAATCATTTGATTCAGATTAAGATTTTGGATTTGGTTTGTGAATCATTTGATTCAGATTTAGACTTCGGTGCATGTTCACAAATCATTTGATTCAGATTAACACTTCTGGATCAGGTTTGTGAATCATTTGATTTAGATTAAGTCTTTAGATCAGGTTTGTGGATCATTTGATTCAGATTAAGACTTTGGATCGGGTTCATAAATCATTTGATTCAGATTAAGACTTTGAAACGGGTTTGCAAATCATTTGATTCAGATTAAGACTTTGGATCAGGTTTGCAAATCATTTGATTCAGATTAAGACTTTGGATCAGGTTCACGAATCATTTGATTCAGATTAAAACATCAGATCAGGTTTGCTAATCATTTGAGTCAGATTAAGACTTCTGGACCGTGACTTTCTTTTATTAGACCGTAGAAAAGGTCATACCATTAAGGTAGTACAGTTTTAAAACCAAAACAAAGAAAAAATGGACAAAGTATACACAAATAGATTTTATTAGTATATTTTTATTGATGTTTATCTTTTAGAATTTGGAAGACATTGTTCGATAAGATCTCCGTTTTGAAAGTCCTCGAATTGCATTTTACAGTATCTGTACAAAGCGGTTATATTAATGCTATTTACTCATTGCTTTAGGCTGCAGTTGCTGGTGAAGCAAAACAAAATATTAATAACATGAAATAAATGTTAAATTAAAATTGTAAATTCATTTAATATCATTAATTTAATGCTGGATAACATTAACCTTAATAAAGGCCACAGAAAAAAACATGAATAGTTCGTGCAGGTTGAACATAATGTAAAGTACATAAAAAGGTCTGTTAATATAATTTATGTTGATTCTGAATGTCCCTGTAACTCTTGTTATTGTTTGTGTTTTGTCAGTCGATGATGTGCAGGTGTCTTGTTATCGAATCCTGACCAGTTTATACTCACTGGGGACAGGAAAGAACATCTATGTGGAGAGGTGAGCGCACACTGGTCTTTAATGAAGTGACATGTTTGCCATGTTCTTATGCTGTGTGTGTGTTTCTGCTTGTGTGTGTGTCTCAGGCAGCTGCCGGCGCTGGGCGAGTGTTTGGCGACTCTAGCCGGTGCCATGCCTGTGGCGTTTCTGGAGCCGCAGCTCAACACACACAACCCCTGCTCCGTGTTCAACACCAAGACGCCTCGAGAACGAGCCCGTGAGTAACACGCTCCTCTGACGCGCCACACTTACTGGGGTGCACTCAGTGAGCACATGATGGCTCCTTTTTGATGCCCTTTGAGGTTGACCCAACTCTAGTAAGGCTATAGCCTAAGTAACCTAATTTTAGTGTAATCTGTTAACAACGCACATTATACAGGTCCTTCTCAAAAAATTAGCATATTGTGATAAAGTTCATTATTTTCTGTAATGTACTGATAAACATTAGACTTTCATATATTTTAGATTCATTACACACAACTCGAAGTAGTTCAAGCCTTTTATTGTTTTAATATTGATGATTTTGGCATACAGCTCATGAAAACCCAAAATTCCTATCTCAAAAAATTAGCATATCATGAAAAGGTTCTCTAAACGAGCTATTAACCTAATCATCTGAATCAACTAATTAACTCTAAACACCTGCAAAAGATTCCTGAGGCTTTTAAAAACTCCCAGCCTGGTTCATTACCCAAAACCGCAATCGTGGGTAAGACTGCCGACCTGACTGCTGTCCAGAAGGCCATCATTGACACCTTCAAGCAAGAGGTCTGTGGGAAGGAAAAAGTGTGGCAGAAAACGCTGCACAACGAGAAGAGGTGACCGGACCCTGAGGAAGATTGTGGAGAAGGACCGATTCCAGACCTTGGGGGACCTGCGGAAGCAGCGGACTGAGTCTGGAGTAGAAACATCCAGAGCCACCGTGTACAGGCGTGTGCAGGAAATGGGCTACAGGTGCCGCATTCCCCAGGTCAAGCCACTTTTGAACCAGAAACGGCGGCAGAAGCGCCTGACCTGGGCTACAGAGAAGCAGCGCTGGACTGTTGCTCAGTGGTCCAAAGTACTTTTTTCGGATGAAAGCAAATTTTGCACGTCGTTCGGAAATCAAGGTGCCAGAGTCTGGAGGAAGACTGGGGAGAGGGAAATGCCAAAATGCCTGAAGTCCAGTGTCAAGTACCCACAGTCAGTGATGGTCTGGGGTGCCATGTCAGCTGCTGGTGTTGGTCCACTGTGTTTTATCAAGGGCAGGGTCAATGCAGCTAGCTATCAGGAGATTTTGGAGCACTTCATGCTTCCATCTGCTGAAAAGCTTTATGGAGATGAAGATTTCATTTTTCAGCACGACCTGGCACCTGCTCACAGTGCCAAAACCACTGGTAAATGGTTTACTGACCATGGTATTACTGTGCTCAATTGGCCTGCCAACTCTCCTGACCTGAACCCCATAGAGAATCTGTGGGATATTGTGAAGAGAAAGTTGAGAGACGCAAGACCCAACACTCTGGATGAGCTTAAGGCCGCTATCGAAGCATCCTGGGCCTCCATAACACCTCAGCAGTGCCACAGGCTGATTGCCTCCATGCCACGCCGCATTGAAGCAGTCATTTCTGCAAAAGGATTCCCGACCAAGTATTGAGTGCATAACTGAACATAATTATTTGAAGGTTGACTTTTTTTGTATTAAAAACACTTTTCTTTTATTGGTCGGATGAAATATGCTAATTTTTTGAGATAGGAATTTTGGGTTTTCATGAGCTGTATGCCAAAATCATCAATATTAAAACAATAAAAGGCTTGAACTACTTCAGTTGTGTGTAATGAATCTAAAATATATGAAAGTCTAATGTTTATCAGTACATTACAGAAAATAATGAACTTTATCACAATATGCTAATTTTTTGAGAAGGACCTGTATACCTGTCTTTTTAAGGCAAGTACCACATAATGATTGTCATTATCAAATGTTTTTAATATGACGGAAACTGTCTAACATGATCACAATTTAACATTGTAAGTTAGGCCTATTAATTGAAACAATTTAATTTCAAACACCGAATAAATTATTATAGAGAAAGCGAGCAGATATTGAGCAGAAATCGGATTGCGAATCATTTGATTCAGAATGAGACATAAAAACACATCGCAAATCATTTGATTTAAAACGGGACTTCAACACACGTGTCATTTGATTCAGAACCAGACTTTAAAGTGCGCATTGTGAATCATTTTTTTAAAACGGGACTTCAAAGTGTGTATGGCGAATCATTTGATTCAGAACCAGGCTTTAAAGCACATATTGTGAATCATTTGATTCAGAACCGGACTTTAAAGCGCGTATCGCGAATCATTTGATTCAGAACCAGACTTTAAAGCGTGTATTGCGAATCATTCGATCCAAAACCGGACTTTAAACACGTATAACGAATCATTCGTTTCAGAACCGGACTTTAAAGCATGTATGGAGAATCATTTGATTCAGAACCGGACTTTAAAGTGCGTATGGCGAATCATTTGATTCAGAACCGGACTTTAAAGCATGTATTGAGAATCATTTGATTCAGAACTGGACTTTAAACGCGTATAATGAATCATTTGTTTCAGAACCGGACTTTAAAGCGTGTATTGAGAATCATTTGATTCAGAACCGGACTTTAAAGTGCGTATGGTGAATCATTCGATTCAGAACCGGACTTTAAAGCACACATCATGAATCATTTGATTCAGAACTGGACTTGAAAGCGCATATGGCGAATAATTTGATTCAGAACTGGACTTTAAAACGCATATGGCGAATCATTCGATTCAGAACTGGACTTTAAACGCGTATAATGAATCATTTGTTACAGAACCGGACTTTAAAGCGTGTATTGAGAATCATTCGATTCAGAACCGGACTTTAAAATGCGTATGGCGAATCATTCGATTCAGAACCGGACTTTAAAGCACACATCATGAATCATTTGATTCAGAACTGGACTTGAAAGCGCATATGGCGAATAATTTGATTCAGAACTGGACTTTAAAACGCATATGGCGAATCATTTGATTCAGAACCGGACTTTTGATATAATAGGAGTAATCCTTTACTGGTCTTAAACTGTATTCTTCTAAAGGTCTTCATTGTGTTTCTGTGATGTGAGAGTGTGTTTATCAGTGGTTTGTGTTTGTGTGTTCAGTGGTGGGTCTGCCGGACTCGGTGGAGGACGTGTGTCCTGAGATGCCTCGTCTGGACGGTCTGATGAAGGACATTAATGACATGTCGGAGTCCGGCGCGCGCTACACGGAGATGCCGCACGTCATCGAGGTTGTGCTGCCCATGCTGTGTAATTATCTGTCCTACTGGTGGGAGAGAGGACCGGAGAACCGCCCCGCGTCCCTCTGCAGCACCACAGTCACCTCAGAACACCTCAGCCTCATCCTGGGGAACATCCTCAAGATCCTCAACAGCAACCTGGGCATCGACGAGGCCTCCTGGATGAAGCGCATCGCAGGTGAGCCGGCAATCTCCAACGAGAAAAGAAAGTTCGGCAAGTAAGCCAGACCAGAAAGTTTAAAAAGTTTAAGAAGTTTTAAAAACGTTTAAATTTTTGAAGTTTAAAGTAGTTTTAAAAGCTTAATGTTAGATAGATATATAGATAGATGGATAGATAGATAGCATGTCACTAGCATGTTGTTAGCATTATTAACAAGTTACTAGTATGTTTCTAACATTATTAACAAGTTACTAGCGTGATTAACAAGTTGCTAGCATGTTGTTAACACATTTCTAGCATGATTAGCAAGTTATTAGCATGTTGTTAACATGTTTTTAGCATTAATGACAAGTCATTAGCATGTTTCTAGCATGATTAGCAAATTGCTAGTTTGTTTCTAGCATTATTAACAAGTTACTAGCATGATTCTAGCATTATTAGTGTGTTGCTACCATGTTTCTATCAAGATTAGCAAGTTGTTAACATGATTCTAGCATTATTAGCATGTTACTAGCATGATTAGCAAATTGCTAGCATGATTAGCAAAGTTGATAACATGTTGTTAGCATGATTAGCATGCTACTAGCATGTTTCTATCATAACAAGTTACTAGCATGTTGCTAACATGAAACTTGTTAGTAACTAACATGTTACTAACAAGTTTCTATCAAGATTAGCAAGTTGCTAGCATGATTCTAGCATTATAAGCATGTTACTAGCATGTTTCTATCATGATTAGCAAATTGCTAGCATGATTAGCAAAGTTGCTATCATTATTAGCGTGTTACTAGCATGTTGTTAGCATGATTAGCATGTTAGCATGATTAACCAGTTACTAGCATGTTGCTAGCATGATTAACAAGTTGCTAATCATGTTTCTAGTGTTATTAACAAATTGTTAGAATGTTTTCTAGCATTATTAACGTTACTAGCATGTTTCTATCAATAGCAAGTTGCTAGCATGTTTCTATCATGATTAGCAAGTTGCTAGCATGATTCTACCATTATTAGCGTATTACTAGCATGTTTCTATCATGATTAGCAAGTTGCTAGCATGATTCTAACATTATTAATGTGTTACTAGCATGTTGTTAGCATTAACAAGTTACTAGCATGTTGCTAACATGTTTCTAGCCTGATTAACAGGTTGTTAGCATGTTTCTAGCATAATTAGCAAAATTGCTAGTATGTTTCTAGCATGATTAGCAAATAGCTAGTGTCTCTAGCATTATTAGCAAGTTATTAGCATGATTCTAGCATTATTAGCATGTTACTAGTATGTTTCTATCATGATTAGCATGTTAGCATGATTAACAAGTTACTAGCATGTTGCTAGCATGATTAACAAGTTGCTAATCATGTTTCTAGTGTTATTAACAAATTGTTAGAATGTTTTCTAGCATTATTAACGTTACTAGCATGTTTCTATCAATAGCAAGTTGCTAGCATGTTTCTATCATGATTAGCAAGTTACTAGCGTGTTGCTAGCATGATTGACAAGTTACTAACATGTTGCTAGCATGATTAACAAATTGTTAGTGTTTCTAGCATTATTAGCAAGTTGCTAGCATGTTTCTAACATTATTAACGTGTTACTAGCATGTTTCTATCATTATTATCAAGTTGCTAGCATGATTCTAACATTATTAGCGTGTTACTAGCATGTTTCTATCATGATTAACAAGTTACTAGCATGTTGTTAACATGATTAACAAGTTACTAGCATGTTGCTAGCATGATTAACAAATTGTTAGTGTTTCTAGCATTATTAGCAAGTTGTTGGCATGATTCTAGCATTATTAGCATGTTACTAGCATGTTTCTATCATGATTAGCAAGTTACTAGCATGTTGTTAGAATGATTAGCATGTTATTAGCATATTGTTAGCATGATTAGCTTGTTATTAGCATATTGTTAGCATGCTTAGCATGTTAGTTTGAATGGATTTTAAATCGTACATAGAAGTCTGAAGGGATTGTGGGAGTTTTGTCAGGGTGAGTTTGAATAGTCCCTCAATGTAAGTCTATGGGATTTTTCCCAGATTTAATGGTTATTTTTAAGGAAAATCGTAAGTCCCATCAGTTAGAAAAGATACAGCAGCTGGAGTCAGATCAGTCTGAAGTTTGGAGTTTGTGGAGTTAAAGCTCTAGGAGTACAGTCAGAAAATGTTGGCTAGGAAGAAGAATAAAAAGTTTAAATAGCAGTTTTCTCAAGCACTTAATGCAGCAGCAGTCAACCTGTGATGCATCTCTATCGCATACTTAGTGTGTACTGTACTTCAGAGCAGGGTCTGACGTGTGTGTGTGTGTGTGTGTGTGTGTGTGTGTGTGTGTGTGTGTGTGTGCGTGTGCGTGTGCGTGTGTGTGTGTGTGTGTGTGTAGTGTACGCTCAGCCCATCATCAGTAAGGCGCGCGCCGATCTGCTGAAGACGCACTTCCTGCCGACGCTGGAGAAGCTGAAGAAGAAGACGGTGAAGGTGGTGGCGGAGGAGGAGCTTCTGAAGGCGGACGGAAAGGGCGACACCCAGGAGGCGGAGCTGCTGATCCTGGATGAGTTTGCAGTGCTCTGCAGAGATCTGTACGCCTTCTACCCCATGCTCATCCGCTACGTAGACAACAACAGGTGACCTCAAATACACCACTGACCTCCTGTGTTTAAATATTTTATTTCAATTTGACATTTTTTGCGAATTATTTATTTATTTTTTTAATTATATATATATATATATATATACACACACACACTACATTTTAGTTTTTATTTATACATTTTTTATATTTTTATTTATTTATTCATTTTCCATTTTGATGATTTTATTTTAAAATGAATTTTATTCAGGAATTATTTATGAAATAATTATTTTAAACGTATTTAGATTTTACATTGATTTAAGTTTTTTGATTATTTTCGATTTTGATATGCACAACAATACACAATGACTGATGTCATGATGTCAATTGTTTTATTATTTTGTATTTTTTTACTAAATGATCCATTATTTCAATTTCACATTGATTTGATTATTAGCTTTTTATTTTGATTGTTTTGAATTTAAAATTATTTATTTTAGTTTTAGTCTTTTATTGTATTATTAAAATTATGTTAACTTACAAATAAAAAAATGTAACTTTTATTATTACATTTATAAATTAAATGTATAAATTGTTAGTAAATGTTTTATTTTATTTATGACGACTGTTGTCTCTCATGAGATCAAGACTTTTATTTCTTTATTTTTGTTTTCTTAACTTCTAAAATTAAAATACATTTTAGTTTTTTTTAATTAATATATTTAATTTTTTGTTTTATTATTATTTAGAATTTACGTTACGTTCTTTAATTATTGTCCATTTTAATATACACAAACATTACACAACAACTGATGTATTGAGATCAAGACTTTTATTTTTTGTTTTCTTTTTGTAAAATTATTTATTTTAATTTTAATTTTTTTGTGATTTTTTTTTTTTATTATTTTTTTTATTATTAAATTATCAATTATTTCAATTTCACATTGATTTAATTATTAGCTTTTTATTTTGATTGTTTTTAATTTAAAATTATTTAATTTAATTTTTTATTACTATTGAGTGTTTTATTTAGATTTTTGTATTTTAAAATGATGTTGGTGTTACATTTTCATTTGTAAGTTTTTATTATTAACATTTTTAAGTTAAATTATAAATTGTTAGTAAATGTTTTATTTTAATTATTTGTTTTTAATTTTAAATATTAGTGATTGAATTTTCATTTTATTTAAATATTCAAGTTTTACGTTATGATTTAATTTTTTTATTTTGATGGTTTGTTTTAAAATTATTTTAATTTAACTTTTTTATTATTAATGTTTTTATTTATTTTTTATTATTTTTATTTGTATGATTTTATTTTTATTAAACATGCTGATTTAAGTAGTTTTTTTTAAATCTTTTAATTTTACATATATATGATTTAATTATTTATTAGGTTTTTTTTTTTTGTGAACTCACAAAGTCAGGTTTGTAAAGCATGATGTATCTAATGAGCGAAATCCAGTGAGATGTAGCTGTATCTGATCTGTGGTTTCAGATCTCGGTGGCTGAAGGAGCCAGATGTGGATTCTAATGAGCTCTTCAAGATGGTGGCAGAGATCTTCATCCTGTGGTGTAAATCACACGTAAGAGCAAGAGCAGCAGCAGCTTTATGAGGCTGTAATGTCAAATCATGGAGCTCTCGTTAAACCAGTGCTATTTTACTTTAGGAGCTAAAGATGCTTCTCTGTCTGTCTGTTTCTCTGCAGAACTTCAAGAGGGAAGAGCAGAACTTTGTTGTTCAGAACGAGATCAACAATCTCTCCTTCCTCACCGGTGACAGTAAAACCAAGATGGCGAAGGTACGAGTGACAATGAGCTCAAACTGCCCACAGTCACATGAATTCAACAATGAAACCAGTCCCACATATTAGTGTTGTAGTCAAGACCACCTAAACTGAGACCAAGTCGAGACCAGAGTGTGTTGAGACCAAGACAAGGCCGAGACTTTAAGGGTTTGAGACCAAGACCAAAACTTTAAGGGTTTGAGACCAAAACTTTAAGGGTTTGAGACCAAGACTTTAAGGGTTTGAGACCAAGACTTTAAGGGTTTGAGACCAAGACAAGACCGAGACTTTAAGGGTTTGAGACCAAGACAAGACCAAGACTTTAAGGGTTTGAGACCAAGACTTTAAGGGTTTGAGACCAAGACAAGACCGAGACTTTAAGGGTTTGAGACCAAGACAAGACCAAGACTTTAAGGGATTGAGACCAAGACTTTAAGGGTTTGAGACCAAGACAAGACCGAGACTTTAAGGGTTTGAGACCAAGACCAAGACTTTAAGGGTTTGAGACCAAGACTTCAAGGGTTTGAGACCAAGACAAGACCAAAACTTTAAGGGTTTGAGACCAAGACTTCAAGGGTTTGAGACCAAGACTTTAAGGGTTTGAGACCAAGACTTCAAGGGTTTGAGACCAAGAAAAGACCAAGACTTTAAGGGTTTGAGACCAAGACCAAGACTTTAAGGGTTTGAGACCAAGACAAGACCGAGACTTTAAGGGTTTGAGACCAAGACTTTAAGGGTTTGAGACCAAGACAAGACCGAGACTTTAAGGGTTTGAGACCAAGACAAGACCGAGACTTTAAGGGTTTGAGACCAAGACTTTAAGGGTTTGAGACCAAGACAAGACCGAGACTTTAAGGGTTTGAGACCAAGACAAGACCAAGACTTTAAGGGTTTGAGACCAAGACTTTAAGGGTTTGAGACCAAGACAAGACCGAGACTTTAAGGGTTTGAGACCAAGACAAGACCAAGACTTTAAGGGTTTGAGACCAAGACTTTAAGGGTTTGAGACCAAGACAAGACCGAGACTTTAAGGGTTTGAGACCAAGACCAAGACTTTAAGGGTTTGAGACCAAGACTTCAAGGGTTTGAGACCAAGACAAGACCAAAACTTTAAGGGTTTGAGACCAAGACTTCAAGGGTTTGAGACCAAAACTTTAAGGGTTTGAGACCAAGACTTTAAGGGTTTGAGACCAAGACTTCAAGGGTTTGAGACCAAGACAAGACCAAGACTTTAAGGGTTTGAGACCAAGACCAAGACTTTAAGGGTTTGAGACCAAGACAAGACCGAGACTTTAAGGGTTTGAGACCAAGACTTTAAGGGTTTGAGACCAAGACAAGACCGAGACTTTAAGGGTTTGAGACCAAGACAAGACCAAGACTTTAAGGGTTTGAGACCAAGACTTTAAGGGTTTGAGACCAAGACAAGACCGAGACTTTAAGGGTTTGAGACCAAGACAAGACCAAGACTTTAAGGGTTTGAGACCAAGACTTTAAGGGTTTGAGACCAAGACAAGACCGAGACTTTAGGGGTTTGAGACCAAGACTTTAAGGGTTTGAGACCAAGACAAGACCAAGACTTTAAGGGTTTGAGACCAAGACTTTAAGGGTTTGAGACCAAGACAAGACCGAGACTTTAAGGGTTTGAGACCAAGACTTTAAGGGTTTGAGACCAAGACAAGACCAAGACTTCAAGGGTTTGAGACCAAGACTTTAAGGGTTTGAGACCAAGACAAGACCGAGACTTTAAGGGTTTGAGACCAAGACTTTAAGGGTTTGAGACCAAGACAAGACCAAGACTTCAAGGGTTTGAGACCAAGACAAGACCGAGACTTTAAGGGTTTGAGACCAAGGCTTTAAGGGTTTGAGACCAAGACAAGACCGAGACTTTAAGGGTTTGAGACCAAGACCAAGACTTTAAGGGTTTGAGACCAAGACCAAGACTTCAAGGGTTTGAGACCAAGACAAGACCGAGACTTTAAGGGTTTGAGACCAAGACCAAGACTTCAAGGGTTTGAGACCAAGACCAAGACTTCAAGGGTTTTTTCCTTTTAATCTGAGACCAAGACAAGACTGAGACAAAACCAAGACCATCAAAAAATGGTCTTGAGACCAAGACCGGTCTCAAGTACTACAACACTACCACATCTATACAAATCTGAAATGGTGCTGAAAATACTCACATAGAAAAGTTATTTTTACTGTATTTTGGATCAAATAAATGCAGCCTTGGTAAGCAGAAAACACTGCATTAAACAAATCCCAGACTTTTGACTTCTATTGTGCGTCTGATTCCAGAAGTGAGCGTTTATCTAAGGGTAAGGATTTTGGAGCTGCTGGTGAAGGCAAACCTGTGCTTAAGACGGACAGTTTTAATCTTTCATTGCACATTCCCCTGCTTAAATGCACACTAAACCTGTCATTAATTACTAATATCTCCCTCACATGCTAATATCCAATATCACTAGATCATCACGGCTAGATTTGTTTTCATAGGAGAACAAATGAAAGTTCATAAACCTGTCACACATACTCAGATCGACCAAATGCATGTGTTCTTTAATGTAAAGCTATATTACCAGAACTGTTTTATTTATTTTAAATGAAAAAAATAACTTATTTTATTTTAAAATAACTGTAAATTTTTATTTTACATTTTTGATTGATTTTTATTTGTATTATTATTTTTATTTAAATATTTTATTTCTCATTTTTTATTTATTGTTGTTTAATTTTTGTAACATTTTAGTTTTACATTTTTATTTTATGATTGTATGATTTTGATTGTGTTGTATTTTAGAGATGTGTGTATATATATGTTTACATTTTTATTGATTTAATTAGTTTTTATTTTGATTGGGTTTTTTTATTGAAAAAATACCTTTTAATTTTTGATAATTAATTTTTTTCACATTTTGATTGATTGTTGTTTATTGAATTTTTGTAACATTTTATTTTATGACTGATTTTGTATTTATATATATTTAAATTTTACATTGATTTAATTAATAGTTTTTATTTAAATAATTTTACATTTTTATTTCACATTTTTCACAGATTTTTGTTTAATTTTTGTAACATTTTATTTTTACGTTTTTTATTTTATGATTGTATGCTTTTGATTGATTTGTATTTTAGAGTTATGTATGTATATATTTGCATTTTACATTGATTTAATTAAAAGTTTTGTTGTGATTTGTTTAGTCTTTTTTTAATATTTGTTTTGAATGTTTACATTTATTTATTTTTTTTTTATTTCGATTTGTTTTTTATTTCAAAAGATATTCTACAAGGAATTTTATTCATGAATTATTTCAAAATGTTTTTATTATTATTGTTTTCATTTTTAAATTATTATTTATTATTTTTTAATTTTAGAACTGATATAGCTTTCAAATTCAGTGATAAAACACACATTATTAACCCAATACATTGAAAAACTCTCACAGGAAATGCAAAATATTACTCCAGTCTCTGACAACAAACTCAGTCCTGTTTAGATTGACTGAATTTATTTGCACTGCCTTGGATCAGGTTCATCAGTGGCTGAATATTTTCTTGAGCATTTCCTGTGTGAATGTCCTGCTCTAACTCTTGTTCTGTCTTTCTCCTTCATGCACAGTCATTCCTACCCAAGGTACAGTGAGCGTGCATGAGCTCTGATCACGTCTGTCATGTTTGTCTGCAGCAGCGTCAGTCAGATTTCAGTGATTAGTTCTGCTCCAGTTCTCGGTCTGCATGAGCGTTTTCCTGTCACTTACTCTGGTTCAGATGTGTTTACATGTGTTTGTTTGAGCATGATTTCTGGAGTTTCTGAAAGTCTGTCGGTGAGTGTCCATCTGTCAGGATTCATCAGAGAATGAGCGCAGCAGCTTTATCACAACAGGGTTCGTACAAGGTGCTTGAAAACCCTTGACAATAGCAATATTCCCAAAGAGGTACTTGAAAAGTGTTTGAATTATTGAACAACAATGTATCTGTGAAATAAGGGTTTGGTTTTTTCCTAATAAATGCATACTTTTCAAACAAAATTCACACAATTTAAAAAACTGTCATACCTTTTTTGTCTGTTTCGGTTAATGTCATAAAACTATCAAGCTAAACCAGTAGTAGTGTTGTGTAAACATGGATGAAGACACGAAAAGAGGAACAGATGAACCGAATCAATTGAGTCATCTAAGCTGGAACCGCTCCGATTGATTCAAACTCACAACGACTTTTCACTTGAAATTATTTACTAGCAAAAAACAGACCAAAATAAAAGAGCCATTCATTATAGAATTTGTGAATCTTTTGCTTTACATTGGAACCTAGGAGTGCGAATCTCGAATCATTTGATTCAGAGCAGGTTTGTGAATCTTTTGCTTTAGATCGGAACCTAGGAGAGCGAATCACAAATCATTTGATTCAAAACGGGACTTTGGAGTGGGTTTGTGAATCTTTTGCTTTAGAGTGGAATCACAGGAGAGCGAATCACAAATCATTTGATTCAGATTGGGACTTCAGAGCGGTTTCATGAATCTTTTGCTTTAGATCGTAACCTACGAACACAAATCATGAATCGTTTGACTCAGATCAGAACTTTAAAGAGTGGGTTCGTGAATTTTTTTGCTTTAGATCGGAACCTAGGAGTGTGAATCGTGAATAATTTGATTCAGATCAGAACTTTGGAGTGGGTTTGTGAATCTTTTACTTTAGAGTGGAATCACAGGAGAGCGAATCACAAATCATTTGATTCAGATTGGGACTTCAGAGCGGTTTCATGAATCTTTTGCTTTAGATCGTAACCTACGAACACAAATCATGAATCGTTTGACTCAGATCAGAACTTTAAAGAGTGGGTTCGTGAATTTTTTTGCTTTAGATCGGAACCTAGGAGTGTGAATCGTGAATAATTTGATTCAGATCAGAACTTTGGAGTGGGTTTGTGAATCTTTTGCTTTTGAGTGGAACCTAGAAGCGTGAATCGCAAATAATTTGATTCAGAATGGGACTTCAGAGCGGTTTCGTGAATCTTTTGCTTTAGATCTTAACCTACGAGCACAAATCGTGAATCTTTTGACTCAGATCAGAACTTTCGAGAGTGGGTTCGTGATTTTTTTTTTTTTTTGCTTTAGATCAGAACCTAGGAGTGAGAATTGTGAATCATTTGATTCAGATCGGGACTTTGGAGCGGGTTTGTGAATGTTTTACTTTAGATCGGAACCTATGAGCACGAATCAGAAATCATTTGATTCAGATCGGAACTTCAGAGCGGGTTTGTGAATCTTTTACTTTAAATCGGAATCTAGGAGCGCAAATCGTGAATCATTTGATTCAGAGCAGGACTTCAGAGCGAGTTTGTGAATCTTTAGCTTTACATCGGAACCTAGGAGTGCGAATCATGAATCATTTCATTCAGATCAGGACTTTGGAGTGGGTTCGTGAATCTTTTACTTTCGATTGGAACCTAGGAGTGTGAATAGTGAGTCATTTGATTCAGATCGGAACTTCAGAGCGGGTTTGTAAATCTTTCGCTTTAGATCGGAACCTAGGAGCGTGAATCATGAATCATTTGATTCAGAGCGGAGCTTCAGAGCGGGTTTGTGAATCTTTTGCTTTACATTGGAACCTAGGAGCGCGAATTGCGAATCATTTGATTCAGATCGGAACTTCAGAGTGGGTTTGTGAATCTTTTGTTTTGATCAGTTCTTGAATCATTCCGCAAATTGAATAATTTGTGATTCGTGAACCACGCTCCGAGTCATAATCTGAAATGATGGTTTGCGAATCATTTGATTTAGATCGGGACTTCGGAGCAGTTTCGTGAATCTTTTTTCAGGTTTTTTTTTTTCTCAAACAGTAGAAAACATCAATCCATAAGTGAGATCTCTGATTGAAGTCCTTGAAAGTCTAAAAATAGTGCTTGAAAAAACATCCTGTAATTTTATTTTACAGTATCTGTACGAACCCTGTCACAAGAAATAGAGCATTTTCTTTTAAGTTTTGTGGTGTTGTTGGTGATGATGGAGAGAGCAGATGAAGCAGTGTGTGTCGTGTTTCGCCGGTGTCTCGTATGTCAGATGTAGTCATCTCTAATGTCTCGTTTGTTGTTTGTCAGTTCTTTTTTCAGTTTATGAATAATCATCAGACAGCAGACCTTTTATGCAGATATCACTGATCCCTGAGGAGGGTTATGTGTTTGTCAGATCAGTATTGGAGATTTAACATTTGTGTGTCTGCGTCAGGCTGGAGGTCAGGATCAGGAGCGGAAGCATAAGAAGCGCCGCGGAGACTTTTACTCCATCCAGACGTCTCTGATCGTGGCGGCGCTGAAGAAGATGCTGCCCATCGGTCTGAACATGTGCACACCGGGAGACCAGGAGCTCATCCTGCTGGCCAAGACACGATACGGCCTGGTACAGGGGTCACTGGGGTCAGGGGTCACTGCCAGTGTTGGGGAAAGTTACTTTTAAAAGTAATGCGTTACGATATTGTGTTACTCTCTAAAAAAGTGACTAATTACGTTACTTAGTTACTTTTTATGCAAAGTAATGTGTTACAATATTGCGTTATTCCCTTAAAAAGTGACTAATTACGTTACTTAGTTACTTTTTATGGAGAGTAATGCGTTACAATATTGCGTTATTCCCTAAAATAGTGACTAATTACGTTACTTAGTTACTTTTTATGGAAATAATGCGTTACAATATTGCGTTACTCCCTTAAAAAGTGACTAATTACGTTACTTAGTTACTTTTTATGGAAATAATGCGTTACAATATTGCGTTATTCCCTAAAATAGTGACTAATTACGTTACTTAGTTACTTTTTATGGAAATAATGCGTTACATTACTTTTGCGTTACTTTTTAAATCTGGGCAGGGCTTGCTTGTTTGTTTTTAATATAAAAAGATTTATTCTTAGCAAATGTAAAAACCCTTTCACACCAAAATGAAATTAAGTGAATAAAGAAAAAATAAATTCCCATCTTTACAGTGGAACTGTAGGAAAAGAAAGTTCAACACTCTTCAGCATTGAGGAAAAAAACCACAAATGTTAGTTCATCTAAAGTAAGTTTTGCTTATTGGTACACTGCAAAAAATGCTCTTTTTTTTCTCCTAATAATATATTTATAATATATATTCTTAAATCAAGGTTTTTCTAGAGAAGTAAAAATTCATTTAAGTGTTTTAGCTTGAAACGAGCAAAATAATCTCCCAGTGGGCTAAGCAAAGTAATCTTGTTTTCTGTTTGAAATAAGATTTTTTGCCCACCCCATTGGCAGATTATTTTGCTTGTTTTAAGCAAAATGTCACTTATTTTGACTTAAAAAAAAGAATTATTTACTTCATTTAAGATTTTTTTTTTATATTTTGTCTGTAAACAAGACAAAAAATCTAAGTAAGAAAAGTATTTTGCAGTGTACCAATGTGTTGGATCAACAAAGGTCAGCAGCAAAGTCATTGGTTAATAAAATGGGGTTAAATACATTAAATAAGGAAACAAAAAGTAACTGGCGTTAGTTTTTCGAAAAAGTAACTGAGATATTTTCTTGGAAATAAAAAAGTAATGCGCTACAGTACTAGTTACTTGAAAAAAGTAATATTAATATTACTTTTAATTTTTTATATAACATTAATATTATTACGTAACTTGAGTTACCCTCAACACTGGTCACTGCTGTGTTTGTGTTTGTGATTTGATGCATTTGATGGTTTTGTTTGGATTGTAGAGGGACACAGATGAAGAGGTGAAAGAGCACATCAGACAGAACCTACATCTGCAGGAGAAGGTCAGTCCTCAACTCTCTATAGCTATCTTTGCGAGGACATACATTGACGCAATGCAATCTCTAGCTCCTTAACCTAAACCCAATTATAACCTGATCCCTAAAACCAAGTCTTGACCCTCAAACAGGCCTTTAAAGGAGTAGTTCACTTCCAGAACTAAAGTTTACAGATGATGTACTTACCCCCTTGTCTGTCTTTCTTCAGTTGTAAAGAAATTGTTTTTTTTTGAGGAAAACATTTCAGGATTTCTCTCCATATAGTGGACTTCTATGGTGCCCATGAGTTTGAACTTCCAAAATGCAGTTTAAATACAGCTTCAAAGGGCTCTAAACAATCCCAGCCAACGAATAAAGGTCTTATCTAGCAAAACGATCGGTTATTTTCTGAAAAAATGTACAATTAATATACTGTATTGACCCGGAAATAAGCCAACCCTGGTTATAAGATGAACCCCCCTTTTTCAAGATGTATCTTTTTGAAAAAAAACAAATTGTGTTTTATTAAGAAAAAAAATGAAAGTATGGTAAATACTGGTAAAATGCACCAACAATCACAATAAAAAATATACACTTTTTGATATACCATAAAAATAGCAGCTAACCCAGTCTTAAGTCGCTGGGGTATATTTGTAGCAATAGCCAAAAATACATTGTATGGGTCAAAATTATCGATTTTTCTTTCCAAAAATCATTAGGATATTAAGATCATGTTCCATGAAGATATTTTGTAAATTTCCTACCATAAATATATCAAAACTTATTTTTTGATAAGTAATATGCATTGCTAAAACAACTTTAAAGGCAGTTTTCACAATATTTGATTTTTTTTTTTTTTTTTTGCACCCTCAGATTCCAGATTTTCAAATAGTTGTATCTTGACCAAATATTGTCCTTTCACAGCAAACCATACATCAATGGAAAGCGTATTTATTTGTAAAAAATGTACACTTATGACTAGTTTTGTGGTCCAGGGTCACGTATAACAATTACGGCCATTGCACACTGAAATTTTCTGTTTTCATTTCTGTTCTGGGAGTGAACTGCTTTTTTTAAGTGCATCTCAGAAAGTAAGGACCAGCCAAAATGTCCTAAAGCTCAAACCCTCACAGAGATAGCTGTACAAGTGCACACTCACTCACTCATGTGTTCACACACAGTCTGCGGATCCGGCCGTCCAGTGGCAGCTCAACCTCTATAAGGATGTGATGGTGAAGACGGAGGACACTTCGGATCCGGAGCGGAGTATTGAGAGAATCCAGAGCATCTCAGCCGCAGTCTTCCACCTGGAGCAGGTCACATCCTCATGGCACTCACTGATCAACTACAGATCATTCTGTCACATTTACAGCAGCAGCACCACACAGATATACAGATTAACCCTTAAACTGTCACTCCCTATTGTGAACATAGACATGAAAATGCACTATCCAAATGTAATTTTTTATAATTCATGAACAAAAACATTTTGTAATATGATTTTCATGTACAATTTCCATGATAATGCAATGTCTGATTTTAAAAGGGTTTCCAAAGGATGAATTTAGAAATTTTAAGTCTTCAAGTGATTTATAATTTCTTATGATTTCTAAAGCGTGATAGAAAAAAAGGCAACAGAGAAAGGTCTGAACTCCTGTTATGAAGTACATTTTTTGAGGTGCACTCTTGTCATAAATTAATCTATTACTTTTCCTACAAAATATGTAACACAAAAAAATGGTGAAATATCTATTTAGGAGTCTTAGACCTTTCCAACGATATAAAGTTTGTCATGATTAGATTAGGATTTATTTGAAATATGGTGAAGTAAACGTAGGCGTCCCAGTGACGGGACGGTGACAGTTAAAGGGTTAATAACATTTTAATGTTGTATTTTTAGATCAGGGATGGTGAAACCCATTGAGCTCAGTTATCACCCTGAGACAGTGTGTCCGCGGGTCCGTAAAAAGTTTTAAAATGTCTTAAATAACGTTTTATAAAAGGCCTTAAAATGTCCTAAATGTCTTAAAATCAGAATTGATGGGTCTTAAATATTTTGGTCACATTAGTGCTAAAATATCTTCAGTCTGATGGCCCTAATGACTGTTTACAATCGTTGCACAGACCGAAGATTGCAAAAAAAAAAAAAAATAGAATAAATAATAGGGTTGGGTACCGTTCACATTTTTACCGGTACGGTACCTTTTTCGATACTTTACTCTGACTTAAGTGACTTTCAGTTCATATAATAAGCCCAAACCTATCATTTTCAACATTTTGTTATGTATTTCGAAATGTTCAATAATACAAACAATCCTTAAAATAAATAAATAAATCCCTACAACATCCAGGGCATGGTGTAATGTAGTGGTTTTCAAACTTTTTTAAGCGTGACCCTATTTTTTGTTTTTAAATTGATGTGACCCTAACTTTAGTTAGAAGTGGGGGGACATATATATATATATATATATATATATATATACTGAACATATAAATAAAAACTGTATAAAATAAATAATAAACAACACAGTTCTTTCTTAGTCGTATTAAATGCAGCCATAATCAAAGTAGGCAATACTCTCTTAATATTCAAATATTTAAATAATGATACAGAGCTAGAGACCTGTTATAAAGCCTAGATATGTTATATAGCCTAATTTGTGCGTATAGAGAGCGACTCACCAATGCGCGCAAAGTAGGCGGGGTATTAAAATTGCTTTTGAATGCGTGTGCGCATTTAACTTTGGTTTCGTTTTAACTAACGCGTGAAACTCTCGGCGGCCCTGAACGTGCTTTCTACAGGTGCGTCTATATGCTTTGTTGTAATGAGAGGATTAATTAGCTTGCAGAACTGAACAAAATGTCCAGCGTTTTGAGCGGTGAGTGGATACCAACTACACAAACACAAATACGCACTGGAGTCTGGCGTGAGCCGGTTGAATCATAGACGCATAGTCTGCTACTATTTGCGCTAGGGCTGCACGATTAATCGAAGTGAAATCGAAATCGGGATTAATCGAAAGCTGCGATTGTCATGCGTATCTTTTAGAAAAGCACTGTTCTGTGTTTAGTAAATCTTCATCCGAAGGCCAGAGGGCGCTCTCATTCTCACGCGGAAACTCAAAATACGCCAGAAGAGGAGAAATAGAAACGCATCTTTGCTATCGCTGCAGCTGAATAAACAAGATTTAACTGCTGTCATTGATTCGACGTGACTAATAAACCCACGACTACAACAATATATGGTTTATCTGACTTCTTCTCATTATAATTTTCCTTATAATGCAGTATATAATAATGCAAATGCCTTTATCATTACTTAGAATACTATTCGTGCTTTATTCTGTGTAAATAGCTATACTATCTCACAGAAAGATTTATTTCAAACACTCGACTGATATAAATATTATAATATGAAGTGAGTTTGGAGTAAAAACGTTATTAAATGTGATATTTTCACATGCTTTCAGGTATAGCAGCATGTTTACACAAGAGCCGTAGTTCACTGAGAAGCTACGCAAACAGCTGTAATTATCGCAAACGATTTCTTTCGATTTCATAATCGCCCGATTAAATCGTTTGCGATAATGAACGCGATTCAGCGCATCTTTTCTGTGGAGTACGGCTCTGTGTAGTACATGCCGCTCCACCTGAACACAGCTGCTGGAGATTTACTGGTGATTACACAACCGGCTTCAGTGACAACATGCGCATGACAATCGCCTTCGATTAATCGTGCAGCCCTAATTTGCGCTACGTTTATGTGCAGAACTGAGATCGCTTTCGTAGTGTTTTGAATGGATAAAATATTGGAATCACTTTAATTTCTAAATAAAACTAACCAGTTGGACCTGAGCCGTCCTCCCTTGAAATTCACTCCCCAAACTACGTCCCTCAACATTTCCAGCCCTGAGTTCGGTAATAAATTGCACTCCTGCACTTTTAAATACACGTTGTGTTTAACTGAGTGCTTCCTCAGGTTGGTATTACCACTTTCTGCCTTGCACTTACTGTTACAAATATCGCAGCTATTTGTCCGCATGAACCTTTGTGAAATGTAACCCGCAAATTACAGCGCTTTCTGTAAGCCATTGCCCTGTGTGTTTGAGAACCTTCTCTCTCGCGCGCAGGCTTTCGCTAGGTACCAGACTCACGCGGCGCGCAGACGCAGTTCCCAAATTGAGCACCGATTGATTTTATGTGAATCGATACTCGGTAGTACCGACGCAATTCGGTCGGTGCCTATAAAAGTACCGAGTTCAGTACCCATCCCTAATAAATAACCATCAAAACACAAGAATTATTCTTCTTATTTTAATGCATTCAACAAAAACAGTGTTTGATAATTAGGGCCCGAGCACCGCGGTGCGAGGACCCTCTTGGAATTGCTCCGTTTCTTATTATTCTTCTTCTTCTTCTCCGAAATGAATCGCATTTTAGAGGGCCTAAACACGCTCGAAAACTCATGAAACTTTGCACACGCGTCAGGACTGGCGAAAATTTACATCTGATATGGGTTTCAGAAGTGGGTGTGGCAAAATGGCTCTGTAGCGCCACCTAGAAAACTTTAACGGAGTGCCCCTCGAGCTACGTTTCACGTACGTGTACGAAACTCGGTACGTACGTGTATCACACCAATCCCTACAAAAAAGTCTCCTGGCACAACATCCCAAACCCAACAGGAAGTCCGTTATTTGTAATTTCCTGTACGGTTTTTGTGCAGTTTTTGCCATTTTCAGACCTCGTATTTTAACGAACTCCTCCTACAGTTTTTATCGGATCATCTTCAGATTTGGTGAGTGTGTTCATAAGGCCTTTGTGACGCTAAATTGCGAAGCTTTTGAGTTTTCGTCGAAGGGCGTGTCCCTGGCGGCCTCACAAACTTTGATGTTTCGCCATGAAACAGGAAGTTGCTGTAACTCAGGCAAACAATATCCAATCTGCCCCAAACTTCACACGTTTATTAACAGTCATGTCCTGAACACATGTCCATGCCAATATTTAGTCATAGTCATAGTGCCACCTGCTGGCAACAGGAAGTAACATGTTTAACACTGTTATGGTCTCCTAGCAGCATATTAAAAAGCATCAGCAAGTGTAAAAAAGGCTAGCAACGTGTTATACACATTCTAAAACATGCTAGCAATACTTAGCTAAGTGCTAAAGGATGCTATTAATGCAATGAAACAGGAAGTTACTGTAACTCAGGCAGGCAGTGTCTGATCTGCACCAAACTTCACTTGTTTGATAAGAGTCCTGACTTGAACACATCTAAAGGCCAATACTCTGTTACAATCATAGCGCCACCTGCTGGTAACATGAAAATCACTCAATAACTCAACCATACAAGGTTCAATCTGCACCAAACTTCATATGTCTGATGACAGTGCCGACCTGAAGATATCTACATGCCAATATCAAGTGATAGTGATAGCGCCACCATCTGGCAGCAGGAAGTTTGGTACATATAGAAGGAATATTTCAATCATTTTTTAATTTACCCCATTAAATGCATGAATTGGTCAATGTTTGCTGTGTTTCTAAAGCCACCGGCCGGCGGTGAGCCCGGGTGCGAGGGCCCTTTTATCGCTGCTTGCAGCTTTAATGTATATTGTATTTCTGGTATCAAAATCACGTTGCCTGTCTCTTTGTGAGAGAATGAGAGAAACAGCACACATAAAGAAACACACTGAGGTAAAACTTCAAAATGTGTAGTTTATTTATAATATATAATATAGTTGAGTAACATACCAACGTGACTTTGCTGAATGTTCTCACGATTGCAAATTCAATTCAAGTTCATTAAACAAATAGTTAGTCAAGTTTTGTTATTGAATGATTCAGAGTTTTGAACGAATCAGTTGAAATAACTCGTATTAAGTGATTTACTGCCACCTACTGGTAGTTTAGTAAAAGTATGCATTTCCCCCCCAACATTTCTTATTTGTATTTTCATAAATGCATTTAAAACATTCATCTCATAACATCATTTATTGCAGCTTTTAATTTTGCAGTGTAAATAATTTAGTCTGAATCTTTATTGGTAAATTGTAATAATTTGACATGAAAGGTGATGCATACATTTCAAAAGTTTAAAAAATAGGCAGATTTAAAAATGCCAAAGCTGATAGAACACTGAAGAAAATATTGCTTCAGAAGAAATAGTTTACACCACCCAAAATCTTGGTGATGTGGAGCTTTTATTGGGATATTTTCTGTAAAAGTTTGTCTGCTGATATAAAAAGTTCACTGTATATCGTAGTAATAAATAAATGTAAATTATGACAGCGATGAAATGTAGTTTTCTTTTTACATTAAACACATTAACTATTACATACATGTATGCAATATAATGTGCATTTCCATTACCGGTTTAGGTCTTAAATTTCATTTAAGGTGGTGTTAAAAAGTCTTAAATTTCACTTGCTGAGAATACAACACATAATTCACTTTCACACTGCTGTTTAATGGCCATGACATGCATATCTTTATATATATATATATATATATATATATATATATAATATGTATATATATATACATATATATATATTATTTTTTATTTTCATCATTGTTTTTTTTTTTTTTATTACTACTGTTGTTTAATGGCCATGACATGCATATATATTTTTTTTTACATTTACATTTATATACATTTCTATGTTTTGATTAATATCAGTGCTTTATATTGACTGTTTTATTATTTATATTGATTGTTTTATTTTAAAGTAATTTGTTATAATTTGACTTTTTCATTTAATAAATTATTAGTGTTTTGATTTATTTTTTAATTTCATCATTTTGTTTTTTTTATTACTACTGTTGTTTAATGGCCATGACATGCATGCATATATATATATATATATATATATATGTATATATATGTATATATATATATATATATATGACATTTTTATATATATTTTTATATGACAAATTATTTATATATATACATATATATATATATATATATATATATATATATATATATATATATATATATATATATATTTTTTTTTTTTTACATTTATATTTTAATGTTTTGATTAATATCAGTGCTTTATATTGACAGTTTTATTTTAAAGTCATTCGTTATAATTTGACTTTTTAATTTAATTAATTATTAGTGTTTTGATTTATTTTTTATTTTCATCATTGTTTTTTTATTACTACTGTTGTTTAATGGCCATGACATGCATATATATATATATATATATATATATAATATGACTTTTTTATATATTTTTTTATATGACCAATTATTTAAATATATATATATATATATATATATATATTTACATTTATATATATATATTTACATTTATATTTTAATGTTTTTAATTAATATCAGTGTTTTATTTTGACTTTTTATTTTAAAGTCATTCGTTATAATTTGACCTTTGCATTTAATTAATTATTAGTATTTTGATTTATTTTTTTTTCATCGTTTATTTTTTTATTACTAGTGTAGTATGTCAGAATTAACACTGTTTTTGTGTTTTTTTCCTCTGTCTGTGTTCAGGTTGAGCAGCCGCTGCGCTCTAAGAAGTGTGTTTGGCAGAAGTTGTTGTCTAAGCAGCGGAAGCGAGCCGTTGTGGCGTGTTTCAGAATGGCTCCGCTCTACAATCTGCCCAGGTAACACATCTGGACTATCTACCATTATCACACATTTAATTCTGATTGTTCATCAGCAGTGTTGGGGGTATAACGCATTACAAGTAACGCAAGTCACATAATCAGATTACTGCTGTGTGTATTTGAACCTAAGAACATGCTAGAAACATGCTAAAAACTTGCTAATCATGCTAGAAACATGCTAAGAACATGCTAGAAACATGCTAAAAACTTGCCAATGCTAGAAACATGCTAAGAACATGCTAAAAACTTGCTAATCATGCTAGAAACATGCTAAGAACATGCTAGAAACATGCTAACAACTTGCTAATCATGCTAGAAACATGCTAAGAACATGCTAGAAACATGCTAAAAACTTGCCAATGCTAGAAACATGCTAAGAACATGCTAAAAACTTGCTAATCATGCTAGAAACATGCTAAGAACATGCTAGAAACATGCTAAAAACTTGCTAATCATGCTAGAAACATGCTAAAAACTTGCCAATGCTAGAAACATGCTAAGAACACGTTAGAAACATGCTAGAAGCATGCTAAAAACTTGTTAATCATGCTAGAAACATGCTAAGAACATGCTAGAAACATGCTAAGAACATGCTAGAAACATGCTAAAAACTTGCCAATCATGCTAGAAACATGCTAAGAACATGCTAAAAACTTGCTAATCATGCTAAAAGCATGTTAATCATGTTAGAAATATGTTAGCAAAATGCTAATCATGCTAGAAACATGCTAGCAACTTGCTAGTAAGTGTCTAATCATGCTAGTAACTCGCTAAGCATTCTAGAAGCATGCTAGCAACATGCTAGTGACATGCTAGTCATGTTTAAAACATGCTAACAGCATGCTAGTAACTTGCTAATCATGCTAACATGTTAGTAACTTGCAAATCATGTTAGAAACATGCTAGCAACTTGCTAGTCATGCTAACAACATGCTAGTAACATGCTTTTAAAACTACTTTAAACTTCAAAAATTAAAAACATTTTAAAACTTCCTAAACTTTTTAAACTTTCTGGTCCGGCTTTCTCATGCCAACTTAAAGTTTGTCTTGACAAACTTTTTTATCTAGTTTTATTTTCATTTGCTAAAAAAATAGAAGTTTTTATATTAAAAACAAATAGGCAAGCCCTGCCCAGATTTAAAAAGTAACGCAACGCATTATTTTCCATTAAAAGTAACTAAGGTATTTAGTTACTTTTTTAATTTTTAGGGAGTAAGGCAACATTGTAACGCATTACTTTTAAAAGTAACTTTCCCCAACACTGTTCACCACATTGAGTCCCAAACCATGAGCAGAGGCCGAACGTCTGTGTGTGTGTCAATCCATATATATTTTAATTTAATAAAAAAATATATATTTAAATAGTGTATGCATTACATTTTTTTTGTTGTTTTTAGTAAGAACTTCATGGTTTCTGTTGTCAGATCAGTCGTTTGATTTGTAGGATGTGCTTTTATTTCTTGTCTCTTGTTTCCTCTCCTCATCACGTCCCCGTTCTCAGGCACAAAATTAATAATTACTTCCTGAATTCGTACCGTCGCTTTTGGCTGGGCAGAATTCACGCGAGTTCTGGCAGCGACGGTCTGCTGGCTGTGCTAACGGTAACGTAACGCTCAGAAAACGCTCCGTCAAACTCCTGTTCCTGAGCCATGGTTTGGATGAGCAGTCAGATGAGCCCTAACTAACTAACTAACTAACTAACCCTCCAGCACTTCCTGTTTCCCAGGCTGCTCCCTGCTAACCGTGTCTGCTCTCTCCTCCTCCCGTCTCAGGCATCGCTCTATTAACCTGTTCCTCACTGGATACCAGCGGCTCTGGATAGAGGCAGAGATGTACTCGTTTGAGGAGAAGCTAGTGCAGGATCTGGCAGTAAGTAATGAAGGCTGATCTGGTGTAAGTTGAGCCGCTGGTTTCTGGACCCCTTTCTGTCTGGTGCTCTGAGCCCAGATCCTGCTAAAAGATGACTCAGTAAACCTATAGTAAACATGCACTGATTGCATTTTAATTTGCATCTTTTTTTAATTTATTTTTTTAGTAAGAATTTTGATTTATTTTTATATAAAAATTATTTTTATAATTTAATTTTACACTTTTAATAATTTAATTTATTGTTTTGTTTCGATTTAGATTTTAATAGATTTAATCGATTTTTTTTTATAACTTTTTTATTTATTTTTATATTAAAATTAATTTTTTATACCTTTTTATAATTTATTTTTACACTTTTAATAATTTAATTTATTGTTTTGTTTCGATTTAGATTTTAATAGATTTAATCGATTTTTTTATAACTTTTTGATTTATTTTATTTTTACACTTTTAATAATTTATTGTTTTGTTTTAATTTAGATTTTAATAGACTTAATAGATTTTTTTTTATACCTTTTTGATTTATTTTATTTTTACACTTTTAATAATTTAATTTATTGTTTTGTTTCGATTTAGATTTTAATAGATTTAATTTTTTTTTTTTACCTTTTTATGATTTATTTTATTTTTACACTTTTAATAGATTAATTTATTGTTGTTTCAATTTAGATTTAATAGATTTTTTAATAACTTTTTTATTTTTTTTATTTTTACACTTTTAATAATTTATTGTTTTGTTTCGATTTAGATTTTAATAGATTTAATAGATTTTTTGTAATACCTTTTTATGATTTATTTTATTTTTACACTTTTAATAATTGAATTTATTGTTTTGTTTCGATTTAGATTTTAATAGATTTAATATTTTTTTTACCTTTTTATGATTTATTTTATTTTTACACTTTTAATAGTTTAATTTATTGTTTTGTTTCGATTTAGATTTTAATAGATTTCATATTTTTATACCTTTTTATGATTTATTTTATTTGTACACTTTTAATAGTTTAATTTATTGTTTTGTTTCGATTTAGATTTTAATAGATTTAATATTTTTTTTACCTTTTTGATTTATTTTATTTTTACACTTTTAATAGTTTAATTTATTGTTTTGTTTCAATTTAGATTTTAATAGATTTAATAGATTTTTTTTTAAATAACTTTTTGATTTATTTTATTTTTACACTTTTAATAATTTATTGTTTTGTTTCGATTTCGATTTTAATAGATTTAATATATTTTTTTATACCTTTTTATGATTTAATTTTTACACTTTTAATATTTTATTGTTTTGTTTCAATTTAGATTTGAATAGATTATATATATATATATATATATATATATATATATATATTTATTTTTTTTTACCTTTTTATGATTTATATTATTTTTACACTTTAATAGTTTAATTTATTGTTTTGTTTCAATTTAGATTTTAATAGATTTAATATATTTTTTATACCTTTTTATGATTTATTTTATTTTTTACACTTTTAATAATTGCTAAATTAAATATAAATTAATGTTAAAACACAATACAATTTCATTTAATCTTTTTTTCAGTGGTTTTTATTTTACATTTATGTGTACAGTACAGTTTGTATTTAACTTTTAGGTACACCGCATTTTAATTAGCATATTTTTTTATTTATATTTTTAGTAGGAATTTTGATTATTTTAAATTAGAATTATGTTTTATACCTTTTTACGATTAATTTTATTTTTACACTTTTAATTTAATTTATTGTTTTGTTTCGATTTAGATTTTAAATAAAACTGATAAAAATACATTTTTGATTTATTTTAATGCAGTGGTTCTCAAAGTGTGGTACTCAGGCTCCCTCTAGTGGTAGAGGAATTGCTAAATTAAATATAAATTAATGTTAAAACACAATGCAACTTCATTTAATCTTTATTTGAGTAGTTTTTATTTTTATTTTACATTTGTGTACAGTACAATTTTGATTTAACTTTTAGGTTCAACACATTTTAATTTACATAATTGTTTTTATTTTTATTTATTTATTTTTTTCCATTATTTTTTCAGTGTGAACACACTGATTACAATTATTATACTACAAAATGTCATACAACAGTGCACTTTAATGCAAATTATGGAGTAATCTATCCATAAAATACTCTAGAGAGTCAAGCACTGTGGTGTTTCCTCTTGTTCAGGTCTTTATTTCCTGCTCTGATGCATGCTGGTTCTGTTCAGTGTATTAATGCCTGACTTACTGAAAGCAGCTGAGCTGATCATCACTAACCCTCACCGCATGAATGACAGTCCAGTGGTGCTGCATGAAAGTCATTTAACACTAGTACTAGTGCAACCCATGTGACCTAAAATATTTACTTGAAGTCTCTGAGATTTTAAGTGAATATTTAAATTTTTTTAGCAAGACATTTGCATGTTCAAGGTTCTCTCATATGCATTAATTGTCATATGACATGCAAATAAACATAAAATATTTTCGCTTTTTTAGTAGGCGTTTTATTTTATTTATTTTAGGGCCAAATAATTTATTTTAATTGTACATTTTTACGGATTTAATTAGTATTTGACTCTTGAATTAAATGAATACATTTTAAAACAAAAACAAAAAAGCAGTGATCATTTAAAAAGGTCAAATGCTATGCAAATTGGCCATTTTACAATTAAAAATGTAGTGTTTTTATTTTAAAATTATTTTAAATTTGTTCTGATTTAATTGATAATTACTTTTATTTAGATTTTACAGTTTTATGGATTTAATTATTATTTGACTCTTGAATTAAATGAATACATTTTAAAACAAAAACAGTAAAGCAGTGATCATTTAAAAATGTCAAATGCAATGCAAATTAGCCATTTTACAATACAAATGTAGTGTTTTTATTTTTACAATTTTTTAATTTTGTTCTGATTTAATTGATAATTAGTTTTATTTAGATTTTACATTAATTGGATTTAATTAGTATTTGATTCTTAAATTAAATGAATACATTTTAAAACAAAAACAGTAAAGCAGTGATCATTTAAAAAGGTCAATTGGTATGCAAATTGGCTATTTTACAATAAAAATGTAGTTTTTATTTTTTAATTATTTTAATTTGGTTTTGGTTTAATTGATAATTCGTTTTATTTTGATTGTACATTTATGGATTTAATTAGTATTTGATTCTTAAATTAAATGAATACATTTTAAAACAAAAAGAATAAAGCAGCGATCATTTAAAAATGTCAAATGCTATGCAAAATGACATTTTATAGGACTAATATAGTGTTTTTATTTTTAAATTATTTTAATTTTGTTCTGATTTAATTGATAATTACTTTTATTTAGATTTTACAGTTTTATGGATTTAATTATTATTTGACTCTTGAATTAAATGAATACATTTTAAAACAAAAACAGTAAAGCAGTGATCATTTAAAAAGGTCAAATGCTATGCAAATTGGCCATTTTACAATTAAAAATGTAGTGTTTTTATTTTTAAATGATTTTAATTTGTTCTGACTTAATTGATAATTAGTTTTATTTTGATTTTATATAAATAAAACATAACTCATATACATGTACAATTAAAACAAATGTTAAAAATTGAATTGCACAGTTGCATTCATTAAATAATTATTAGTTTTCATCAGCTCATGAGCCCCAGTTTGGAAAACCATGTACTATGGTGTGATTCTATTGAAATACCATGTACTCAATGTACATGTATATATCAAAGTACCATGGTATCATCGTCTGACAGCCTTTACTGCACCATGGCACTTCCAATAGTACTTTACTGTAATGGTGTTAAGATGTAGAGATGCAGTGATCGTCAGTGATAAAGGTGAGATGAGCAGACTCACTGCTGATTGGTGATCAGTGAGAACTCAAGAGATATGATCAGCACTGTGGTTACGCAGCTGATATTAAACACGGCTGAAGTGTGTCATGTTTGTGTTTGTGTGTGAAGAAGACACAGCCGAAGACTGATGAAGAGGAGGAGGAGATCACAGACACTCAGCCGGACCCTCTTCATCAACTCATCCTGCACTTCAGTCACAACGCGCTGACAGAACGCAGGTGAACACACACACACACACACACACACACACACACACACACACACACACACACACACACACACTCACTTCACTCATGCATGCTAACTCACACACACTTTTGCACAATCTAAAGGTCATTGCACACAGAGTCTGAATTTTTCATATGCATTTTTTTTTACATTTGTCATCCTTTCTTATCAAAATGCTTGCGATGGATGCAAAAATGCAGAAAATCAAACATGATCCAGACTTTTTTATGACGGACAGAAGGCAGCGTGTAAACATAATTGACACACCATGAGGTCGTATTTATTTTCTAACATGCAAAAATTTCAGACTCCGTTTGCAATGGCCTTAACACTCACTTGCACTCATGCACAGTGTTAGGGAAAGTTACTTTTAAAAGTAATGCGTTACAATATTGCGTTACTCCCTAAAGAAAGTAACTAATTGCGTTAATTAGTTACTTTTTATGGAAAGTAATGCGGTACAATATTGCGTTACTCCCTAAAGAAAGTAACTAATTGCGTTACTTAGTTACTTTTTATGGAAAGTAATGCGGTACAATATTGCGTTACTCCCTAAAAAAAGTAACTAATTGCGTTACTTAGTTGCTTTTTATGGAAAGTAATGCGGTACAATATTGCGTTACTCCCTAAAAAAAGTAACTAATTGCGTTACTTAGTTGCTTTTTATGGAAAGTAATGCGGTACAATATTGCGTTACTCCCTAAAAAAAGTAACTAATTGCGTTACTTAGTTGCTTTTTATGGAAAGTAATGCGGTACAATATTGCGTTACTCCCTAAAAAAAGTAACTAATTGCGTTACTTAGTTGCTTTTTATGGAAAGTAATGCGGTACAATATTGCGTTACTCCCTAAAAAAAGTAACTAATTGCGTTACTTAGTTGCTTTTTATGGAAAGTAATGCGTTACAATATTGCGTTACTCCCTAAAAAAAGTAACTAATTGCGTTACTTAGTTGCTTTTTATGGAAAGTAATGCGGTACAATATTGCGTTACTCCCTAAAAAAAGTAACTAATTGCGTTACTTAGTTGCTTTTTATGGAAAGTAATGCGGTACAATATTGCGTTACTCCCTAAAAAAAGTAACTAATTGCGTTACTTAGTTGCTTTTTATGGAAAGTAATGCGGTACAATATTGCGTTACTCCCTAAAAAAAGTAACTAATTGCGTTACTTAGTTGCTTTTTATGGAAAGTAATGCGGTACAATATTGCGTTACTCCCTAAAAAAAGTAACTAATTGCGTTACTTAGTTGCTTTTTATGGAAAGTAATGCGGTACAATATTGCGTTACTCCCTAAAAAAAGTAACTAATTGCGTTACTTAGTTGCTTTTTATGGAAAGTAATGCGGTACAATATTGCGTTACTCCCTAAAAAAAGTAACTAATTGCGTTACTTAGTTGCTTTTTATGGAAAGTAATGCGGTACAATATTGCGTTACTCCCTAAAAAAAGTAACTAATTGCGTTACTTAGTTGCTTTTTATGGAAAGTAATGCGGTACAATATTGCGTTACTCCCTAAAAAAAGTAACTAATTGCGTTACTTAGTTACTTTTTATGGAAAGTAATGCGGTACAATATTGCGTTACTCCCTAAAAAAAGTAACTAATTGCGTTACTTAGTTACTTTTTATGGGAAGTAATGCGGTACAATATTGCGTTACTCCCTAAAAAAAGTAACTAATTACGTTACTTAGTTACTTTTTATGGAAAGTAATGCGTTACATTACTTTTGCGTTACTTTTTAAATCTGGCCAGGGCTTGCTTGTTTGTTTTTAATATAAAACATTCGATTCTTAGCAAATGTAAAAGCCCTTTTACACCAAAATGAAATGAAGTGAATAAGCCTAAGGCTGAAGGAAAGTTAAATTGTCGTCTGTACAGTAGAACTGCAGGAAAAGAAAGTTCAACACACTTCAGCAATGAGAAAAAAAGAGCAAATGCTAGTTAATATAAAGTATAAAGTAAGTTTTGCTTATTAGTACACTGGGAAAAAAAGGGTTTTGTGTCTAGCCAAAATATCTACAAATTCTTAAATCAAGAAGGATTTTTTCATAAGGATAAGTAGATAATTATTTTCTTGTTTTCAGAAAATAATTCAAAATTAAGTTTTTTTCAAAATAATCTTGTTTTCTGTTTGAAATAAGATTTTTTTGCTTACCCCACTGGCAGATTATTTAGCTTGTTCTAATCAAAAACTCACTTAATTTTGACTTGTTTTTTCTTAAAACGAGAAGATAATTATTTACTTGTCTAGAAAATTCTTCTTGATTTCGATGTTTTTTTTAATATTTTGGCTGGAAACAAGACAAAAAATGTAAGTCAGAAAAGTATTTTTGCAGGGTACGATTGAATTGGATCAGCAGCAAAGTCACTGGTTAATAAAATGGGATTAAATACATTAAAAAAGTAACTCAGATATTTTCTTGGAAATGAAAAATAATGCATTACTTTGCTAGTTACTTGAAAAAAGTCATATTATTACGTAACTTGCGTTACTTGTAATGCGTTACCCCCAACACTGATCATGCATGTTACTTCACACACACTTGCATTCATACAAAATTACAGACGCTCTCCCATGCATACAAATACTATCACACGTTCACAAATGCTCACACTCGTGCATTTTAACTCACACTCACTCTAACTCAAACTCATGGACACTCACAAAAATTACTCATGCACTTACTTGCATTCACTCAGATGCTCACCCATGCTCACAAATACTCACACGCTAACTTGCGCTCATGCTCACAAACACTAGCCAGGTTTCCGTCCAAAGTTGCGAAGTTAACTTATGTGCAAAATTGGAATATCGCATAAATCATTTGCTCCGTTTCCATCCAAAGAGAACAAAATTCATCACTTCCTGATAAACTGGCACTATATATCAATAATAAAGTAGGAAAAGCCACTGAATATAATACTTTTCATATATAATAAATTACTTGCGCCTCAGAGTGAGCAGATGAAACAATAAATGTGGTCACAAAGTTGTGATTTTTATTTTTTTTATTTTTTTTGTGTATGGAGGAATTAATTCGGCAAATGTGTTTCCATCTCCCATTATTAGCACAAGTCGGTAGCCAACTAAAGCAAGTATTAAGTGTATTTTTTGTGAATTAATATGTGTAATATTGAGTGTGATCTGCTTTCAGCTCTCTAGAGGAGGATCAGCTGTACATCGCATACGCAGACATGATGGCAAAGGTGAGTGTTATTCCATCACAAGATTATCAGTCAGTCCTAATAAAAATGTAATCAACTCAAAGACAGTATAAGCAATTCATATGCATGATTTAATATGTAATATAATCAATACAAATGAAATATTGTTGAATGAATACACAATATGGACCACAAGTCATAAGTGTAAATTTTTCAAAATTTAGATATTATCTGAAAGTTGAATAAATAAGCTTTCCGTTAATGTATGGTTTGTTATGATATGACAATATTTGTCTGAGATACAACTATTTGAAGATCTGCAATCTGAGGGTGCAAAAAATTACAAATACTGAGAAAATCACCTTTAAAGTTGTACAAATGTAGTTGTTAGCAATGCACATTACTAATTAAAAATTAAGTTTTGATATATTTACAGTGAGAAATTTACAAAATATCTTCATGGAACATGATTTTTACTTGGCATAAAAGAAAAATCAATAATTTCGACCCATACAATGTATTTTTGGCTATTGCTACAAATATACCCCAGCGACTTAAGACTGGTTTTGTGCTCCAGGGTCACAAATAGGCTTTCCATTGGTGTATGGTTTGATAGAATCAGACAATATTTGGCTGAGATGCAACTATTTGAAAATCTGCAATCTGAGGGTGCAAAAAATTCAAAATATTGAGAAAATCGCCTTTAAAGTTGTCCAAATGAAGCTCTTAGCAATGCATATTACTAATCAAAAATTAAGTTTTGAAATATTTACAGTGGGAAATTTACAAAATATCTTCATGGAACATGATTTTTACTTGGCATAAAAGAAAAATCAATAATTTCGACCCATACAATGTATTTTTGGCTATTGCTTCAGATATACCCCAGCGACTTAAGACTGGTTTTGTGCTCCAGGGTCACATCTATATTAAATAGCATGCAATTAATTACATCAGTGCATTTTGAAATCATTAGAAATAATAATAAATAAACATTGAAATGCTGGGATTATAAACATGTGACTCTCATTCATCCGTAGAGCTGTGATGAAAATGAGGAAGAGGACGAGGAAGGAAAAGAGAAAACGTTTGAGGTGAGCAGAGACTAAAATAACACTAAAATCAGTTCAACTTGGAGATCTTTAGATTCTGATGTGTGTGCGATGTTTGTTTAATCAGGAGAAGGAGATGGAGAAGCAGAAGACTCTGTATCAGCAGGCCAGACTCCATGACAGAGGAGCAGCAGAGATGGTCTTACAGATGATCAGCGCTAGCAAAGGTACAAACGCACACGCAGAGGCTCTGAGCGATCATCATAACTAAGTATCTGTTTTTTTTATCGTGTTTCAGGTCGTTTGGGTTCGATGGTCACCTTCACGCTGAAGCTGGGCATCTCCGTTCTCAACGGCGGAAACATCGTCGTCCAGCAGGTGACGAATCATTTTCATCAAAAACCTTTTTCGAAGACGAAACGATAACGAACGAAAATTCTTCTTGAATGACAAAAACTATAACAATAATCTACTGCCATTTGTCAACGAATAAAAACGAGACGAAAAAGTTAGAGAGGGACGATTTGGAAAGAGATTCATTCAGAAAAATCTGTTAGATGTACAAACCGGCGGGACACAAGCTAAAATACACTTGCTGCAGGTCTAATAAAACATTAAAAAATGTCAATATGTGGGAGAAGTGCAGACATATGGATAAATTTGACGACGCAAGAGAGAACTCAATTGGGTCTTGTTTTCTGATGCAGACACTGAAGCAAACACAGAAAACACGACACACTCTTTCAATTTGCAACTGAGAAATACACACAAAATTATCTCGAATTGTCCGTTTTGGTGAGTATTCATGTAAACGCAGCTGATTACGTCTTAAATGAACATAAACAGTTGAGAGAAAGTGTATCAGTGCATTGCATTGGGTTTTAAAGGGACAGCAGCCACATTTAGTGTCTATAGTCAGAGTCACTGATGTTCATCAAGCAACAAAAGAAAGACAGAAAACAAACACTGCTCTTGACTGAATCACTAAAGATGAATCTAAATTAATTTATAGAAATAAACATGTCTGTCTGAATGAAGAATATGGTAAACAAGTGACTATAAAGAATGCATCATTAGCCGATATAACCATTGAGATTACATTCAAAAGAAGACCATGTTCTTTATTTAATTTTAATATTAAGGCATGTTGTGTATCACCGCAGTTAAATTGTGTGTTTATCATGATTAAACCTTAATATCAAACCTATAGAATGAGTTTGGAAATTTAGAGAAATTCTTAATAAATGCATTGCACTGTAACTAAACCCATTACATTTTAGCAGACTGAATTTACTGTAGATTTAGTTGGCTAAAATCGTATGACTAAAACTAAAACAATTTAGTCGACTAAAATAGGACTAAAACTAAATGGCATTTTAGTCAAAAGACTATGACTAAAGCTAAATCAAAATTTGCTGTCAAAATTAACACTGGTCACTGGAGACTTTTATCACTGTTTATTGAGGTGCTGTTTAATGAGTCATTCATCATGTGGCACAGAAAATGCTGGACTATCTGAAGGAGAAGCGAGATGTGGGGTTCTTCAAGAGTCTGTCAGGACTGATGCAGTCATGCAGGTGATCGCTGATTCTAGTGTTTTATATCTGACTGAATATGTTTACATGCACATCAAAGACATTTTCAACTCTATATTTAGATTTCAGCCATTTTCTGGGTATGGTGTTTATAGTGTCGTAATAAATAAGAACGTTTTAATGATAAAAAATAAATGAGATAAAAGAACCATTAAACATTAATTGTCAAGAATCGTTGAGTTATCTCTGAGAAAAAGTGTAAACTGCGAGATATCAACTTGTAATTTGGAGGGGAAAAAAGTCACAGTTGTTCGATATACACTCGCAGTTCTGAGAAAAAAGCTGCAATCACAAGATATAAAAAAGAAAAAAGTAATTTCTGATAAAAAGGGTCACAATTGCGAGATATAAACTCACAATTCTGAGAGAAAAAGTCACACTTGCAAGATATAAACTCGAAATTTGGAGAAAAAAGTAAAAACACACAATAAAAAAAAAAAAAGTTGCAATTGCAAGATATAAACTTCAAATTATGAGAAAAAAAGTCAAAATTCCGAAATATAAACTTGCAATTTGGAGAAAAAAGTCATAATTGCGAGATATAAACTTATTATTTGGAGGGAAAAAAGACACAATTGCAGGATATAAACTCACAATTCTGAGAAAAATTTGCAATTGCGAGATATAAACTTGCAATTTGGAGAAAAAAAGTCAAAATTGCGAGATGTGAACTTGCAATTCTGAGAAAAAAAGTCAAAATTGCAAGATAAAAACTTGAAATTTAGAGAGTAAAAAGTCCAAATGTACAATTCTGAAAAAAAAAAGTTGCAGTTGCGAGATATAAACCTGCAATTTGGAGAAAAAAGTCACAATTGTGAGATATAAACTTATAATTTTGATGGAAAAAATACACAATTGTGAGATATACTCTCAATTCAGAGGAAAAAAGCTGCAATCACAAGATATAAACTCGAAATTTCGAGAAAAAAGTAAAAACGCACAATTCGGAAAAAAAGGAGTTGCAATTGTGAAATATAAACTTGAATATAAACTGAGAAAAAATGTAAATTGTGAGATATAAACACAGTTCTGAGAAAAAAGTCACAATTGCGAGATATAAACTCGAAATTTGGAGAAAAAAGTAAAAACGTGCAATAAAACAAAAAGTTGCAATTGCAAGATATAAACTTGCAATTCTGAGAAAAAAGAGTTGCAAATGCAAGATATAAAGTCACAATTCTGAGAGAAAAAGTCCCAATTGCAAGATATAAACTCGAAATTTGGAGGAAAAAAGTAAAAATGCGCATAAAACAAAAAGTTGCAATTGCAAGATATAAACTTGCAATTCTGAGAAAAAAAGTCACAACTGCAGGATATAAACTCACAATTCTGAGAAAAATTTGCAATTGCAAGATATTAACATGAAATTTGGAGGAAAAAACGTGCAATAAAAAAGTCACAATTGCAAGATACTAACTTGACTTCAAAAAAACTTCAAAAACTTCAAAAAAAGTTGCGAGATAAACTTGCAGTTCTGAGGAAAAAAAAGCTGCAATCACAAGATATAAACTCGCAATTTCGAGGAAAAAGTAATTTCTGAGGAAAAAAAGTCACAATTGCAAGATAAAAACTTGAAATTTAGAGAAAAAAAAGTCAATGTACAATTCTAAAAAAAAACGTTGCAGTTGCGAGATATAAACTTGCAATTTGGAGAAAAAAGTCACAATTGTGAGATATAAACTTATAATTTGGATGGAAAAAAGACACAATTGTGAGATATACACTCTCAATTCAGAGGAAAAAAGCTGCAATCACAAGATATAAACTCGAAATTTCAAGAAAAAAGGTCACAATTGTGAGATAAAAACTCTAAATTTTGAGAAAAAAGTAAAAATGCGCAATTCGAAAAAAAGAGTTGTAATTGCGAAATATAAACTTGCAATTCTGAGAAAAAAAGTCACAATTGCGAGATGTGAACTTGCAATTCTGAGAAAAAAAGTCAAAATTGCAAGATAAAAACTTGAAATTTAGAGAGTAAAAAGTCCAAATGTACAATTCTGAAAAAAAAAAGTTGCAGTTGCGAGATATAAACCTGCAATTTGGAGAAAAAAGTCACAATTGTGAGATATAAACTTATAATTTGGATGGAAAAAAGACACAATTGTGAGATATACACTCTCAATTCAGAGGAAAAAAGCTGCAATCACAAGATATAAACTCGAAATTTCGAGAAAAAAGTAAAAACGCACAATTCGGAAAAAAAGGAGTTGCAATTGTGAAATATAAACTTGAATATAAACTGAGAAAAAATGTAAATTGTGAGATATAAACACAGTTCTGAGAAAAAAGTCACAATTGCGAGATATAAACTCGAAATTTGGAGGAAAAAAGTAAAAATGCGCAATAAAACAAAAAGTTGCAATTGCAAGATATAAACTTGCAATTCTGAGAAAAAAAGTCACAACTGCAGGATATAAACTCACAATTCTGAGAAAAATTTGCAATTGCAAGATATTAACATGAAATTTGGAGGAAAAAAAGTAAAAATTGTGAGATATAAACTCACAAATCTGAAAAAAAAAGTCACAATTACAAGAGATTAACATGAAATTTGGAGGAAAAAACGTGCAATAAAAAAAGTCACAATTGCAAGATACTAACTTGACTTCAAAAAAACTTCAAAAACTTCAAAAAAAGTTGCGAGATAAACTTGCAGTTCTGAGGAAAAAAAAGCTGCAATCACAAGATATAAACTCGCAATTTCGAGGAAAAAGTAATTTCTGAGGAAAAAAAGTCACAATTGCAAGATAAAAACTTGAAATTTAGAGAAAAAAAGTCAATGTACAATTCTAAAAAAAAACGTTGCAGTTGCGAGATATAAACTTGCAATTTGGAGAAAAAAGTCACAATTGTGAGATATAAACTTATAATTTGGATGGAAAAAAGACACAATTGTGAGATATACACTCTCAATTCAGAGGAAAAAAGCTGCAATCACAAGATATAAACTCGAAATTTCAAGAAAAAAGGTCACAATTGTGAGATAAAAACTCTAAATTTTGAGAAAAAAGTAAAAATGCGCAATTCGAAAAAAAGAGTTGTAATTGCGAAATATAAACTTGCAATTCTGAGAAAAAAAGTCACAATTGCGAGATGTGAACTTGCAATTCTGAGAAAAAAAGTCAAAATTGCAAGATAAAAACTTGAAATTTAGAGAGTAAAAAGTCCAAATGTACAATTCTGAAAAAAAAAGTTGCAGTTGCGAGATATAAACCTGCAATTTGGAGAAAAAAGTCACAATTGTGAGATATAAACTTATAATTTGGATGGAAAAAAGACACAATTGTGAGATATACACTCTCAATTCAGAGGAAAAAAGCTGCAATCACAAGATATAAACTCGAAATTTCGAGAAAAAAGTAAAAACGCACAATTCGGAAAAAAAGGAGTTGCAATTGTGAAATATAAACTTGAATATAAACTGAGAAAAAATGTAAATTGTGAGATATAAACACAGTTCTGAGAAAAAAGTCACAATTGCGAGATATAAACTCGAAATTTGGAGAAAAAAGTAAAAACGTGCAATAAAACAAAAAGTTGCAATTGCAAGATATAAACTTGCAATTCTGAGAAAAAAGAGTTGCAAATGCAAGATATAAAGTCACAATTCTGAGAGAAAAAGTCCCAATTGCAAGATATAAACTCGAAATTTGGAGGAAAAAAGTAAAAATGCGCATAAAACAAAAAGTTGCAATTGCAAGATATAAACTTGCAATTCTGAGAAAAAAAGTCACAACTGCAGGATATAAACTCACAATTCTGAGAAAAATTTGCAATTGCAAGATATTAACATGAAATTTGGAGGAAAAAAAGTCAAAATTGTGAGATATAAACTCACAATTCTGAAAAAAAAAAGTCACAATTACAAGAGATTAACATGAAATTTGGAGGAAAAAACGTGCAATAAAAAAGTCACAATTGCAAGATACTAACTTGACTTCAAAAAAACTTCAAAAACTTCAAAAAAAGTTGCGAGATAAACTTGCAGTTCTGAGGAAAAAAAAGCTGCAATCACAAGATATAAACTCGCAATTTCGAGGAAAAAGTAATTTCTGAGGAAAAAAAGTCACAATTGCAAGATAAAAACTTGAAATTTAGAGAAAAAAAAGTCAATGTACAATTCTAAAAAAAAACGTTGCAGTTGCGAGATATAAACTTGCAATTTGGAGAAAAAAGTCACAATTGTGAGATATAAACTTATAATTTGGATGGAAAAAAGACACAATTGTGAGATATACACTCTCAATTCAGAGGAAAAAAGCTGCAATCACAAGATATAAACTCGAAATTTCAAGAAAAAAGGTCACAATTGTGAGATAAAAACTAAATTTTGAGAAAAAAGTAAAAATGCGCAATTCGAAAAAAAGAGTTGTAATTGCGAAATATAAACTTGCAATTCTGAGAAAAAAAGTCACAATTGCAAGATATAAACTTGTAATTCTGAGAAAAAATGTAAATTGTGAGATATAAACTCACAGTTCTTAGAAAAAAGTCACAATTGCGAGATATAAACTCACAATTCTGAGAAAAAAGTCCAAATTGTGAGATATAAACTTGCAATTATGAGAAAAAAAGTCACAATTGCAAGATATAAACTCGAAATTTAGAGAGAAAAAAGTAAAAATGCACAATTCTGAAAAATGTTGCCGTTGCGAAATATAAACTTGCAATTCTGAAAAAAAAAAGTTGCAAATGCAAGATATAAAGTCACAATTCTGAGAGAAAAAGTCACAATTGCAAGATATAAACTTGAAATTTGGAGGAAAAAAGTCAAAATGCGCAATAAAAAAAGTCGCAATTGCAAGATATAAACTTGCAATTCTGAGAAAAAAGTCAAAATTGTGAGATATAAACTCGAAATTTAGAGAGAAAAAAGTACAAATGCACAATTCTGAAAAAAAGATATAAACGTGCAATTCTGAAAAAAAAAGTCACAATTGCAAGATATAAACTCAAAATTTGGAGGAAAAATGTAAAAATGTGCAATAAAAAAAAAGCTGCAATCACAAGATATAAACTTGTAAATTCGGAGAAAAAAGTCAAAATTGCGAGATATAAACTTGCAATTCTGAAAAAAAAAGTCACAATTGAAAGATATAAACTCGAAATTTTGAGAGAAAAAAAGTAAAACGCGCAATTCGAAAAAAGGGAGTTTCAATTCTGAGAAAAAAGTCACAACTGCAAAATATAAAATTGAAAAATGTGTGCACGTGTGGGAATACTCCTGTGTGAGTGCAGATCTACACATGCACTTTATTTTAATGCAATCAGATTGTGTCATTTACTTGATTCTGAATGCTTCCAAATTCAGAATAATATTGGGTTATTGATGTGCATGTGAATGTGATTCAGTGTTGTTTGCATGTATGCATTCAGCACATGCATTTATTCAAAGTGACTCACAGATGCCTGTGTGTTTGTGTTGATTGTGTTTGTGCAGTGTTTTGGATCTGAACGCGTTCGAGCGTCAGAATAAGGCTGAGGGTTTGGGGATGGTGACAGAGGAAGGGTCCAGTAAGTCTCACACACATTCATGATGATCTGATGAGATTCACGATGAGAGCGACTGAGGGTCAGATCGACGAGCTGCGAGAGAAACTCTTACACTCATCTCATACTGCACTGTGATCATCACACAAAACAACATGCACATACATTAACACATCGAAAGACGTTTATAAAGTTACAAGAGATCTTCAAATAAATGCTGTTCTTTTGAACTTTCTGTTCATCTGTGAATCCTGAAAGATAAAAATGCATGACGTCTTCAAAATTTTATATTGTGCATAATTTTAAATGTTTCTTAAGCAGCAAAATGGTATATTAGAATGATTTCTGATGATCATGTGACACTGAAGACTGGAGTCATGATGCTGAAAATTCAGCTGCGCATCACAGAAATAAATTACAGCTTAACAGATATTCACAAAGAAAACAGGTTTTTGAAATTGTAATAATATTTGGCTGTTTTACAGTAAATAAATTCAGCCTTAGTGTAGAAAAATAGATGTAGAAGCCATTTTTACAGGGTCCTTGTTGCATGTATTTACTATATTATGCATAATCACGTGCAATTAACCCTAGATCTTAATGCTATACATGTTAATTAATATTACACAGTACCTTTTTGTATAATTAAACTGTAACAAGAAAACCTTAAAATCAGAATCAGGTGTAAAAAAGAAATTGCAATAATTTACAAAAACTTAAAATTTAGAAGTAGAAAGACTGAGAAAAATGTACAAATTAAAAAAAATCATGCACATGTTTTTTAATGTGACTAAAATGTTAATACTTGATATTTTTTCAGATGTTTGATTGCTCATGGTGCAGTATTACAGTCACACACATGCTTTGAGTTTTCACTCTTATTTTCCATTTTTCTTTTTCTGTTGTTCTTTAGAATCATATGATATGCACACAGCAGTATCTCTTTAAAGTATGATTGATGATGACCGCGTTTGGTTCGTAGTTCATGACTCATGTGATTCAGGCATAAGTGATGGTGATGTTTCAGTGTCAGTATCTCTGGTTCTTCTGGAAGTTTCCGTCTCTTCCCCTTTGCTTATGTCTGTTGTTCTTCTATGTTGATTTCTTTCTTCTCGTCATCTTTTGTCATCGGTGGCAGTCAACGTGAGGGAGCGCGGTAAATACACGCTTCAGATTCTCCTGTCTGTCCGTCCGTCCGTCCGTCTGTCTGAATGCAGTGCATGTGTCATGTGACAGGAAGTCAACCCCACTGACGTCTGCTGGTCCCTCCTTTCTGTCCGTTTCTCTCTCTCTCTTTCTTCCTCTGTATTTCTCGCTCATCTTCCTGTTCTTAATAAGTGCATAATATGTGCAAATCAATGAAACCCTTCAGTGTTTAGTAAGAAGTTTCCTTGGAAAAGACTAAATACTGTAAACAAACCTTAAAAATGTGCTTGCTTTTCATTTCCATGTTGTTATAGATCTGGGTTTCCCAAATAAATCATAAAATATCAAAAAATCATATATAAATAAAAAAAAATGCACAGCTAAAATAAATAATTTTAAAATACAAAATAATTTATAATATTTTAATTTAATTTAATTAATTAATAATTAAATAATACATTATTAATACATTATTAATATTAATAATTATTTAAAAACTAAAAACAATCGAACACTTACTTAATTAAATAAAAAAAATACAATTAAAGCAAAACACCTGCTAATTAAATATCGCATTAATATGAATAATTTTTAAATAAATGAAATCACAATTCTTACTAATAAGTCAATAAAATGTCAAATTAAAATGAATCCTTTTAAAATAAAGAAAATCTGAATAAACACTACCCAGTAATTATTTAAAAATCTCCAATTAAAATGAATAAGTTTAAAATAAAAACATTCAAAACAAAACTCCTAATAATGAATTTTAAATATTAAAAAATAAATAAATAAATTTTAATTTAAATAAAGGCAATCACAATAAAACACTTACTAATTAACAAAAAAAATCAAAATACATGAATAATAAAATAAAATATCTAAATTAATTCAATACAAATGGTAAAACAAAATTAAATAAATATTTTTAAAGTAAAACAATTGAAATAACGTAAAAAAAGATAAAATATTTTATTTTATTTTATTTAATATAAATAACTGATCTTAAGTGTGCTTTACAGGCTGAGAAAGTACCATTAATTAATCATTTTACAGTTTTAAGTAGTGAAATACTGATGGAGAACGTGATCAGACAACCTCCTTAAAAATATGCTGTCAGGCAGATCAGAGCATGTCACCGTTAGTTTCTAATTAACCCATTAACACTGAATGCTGATGAGCGGCCACTAGACAGAGTCTCTGTGGACGTCTGGAGCTCTTGCATCAGATCTTGTTGAGAGAATCTGAAGTGTCTTTGTTTTCCCGAAGGCTCTAAAGTTCTTCAGAACGACGAGTTCACCAAAGACCTGTTCAGGTTCCTGCAGCTCCTGTGTGAGGGACACAATAACGGTAAGAAATCTGAATAACGGATGATCTGATTCACACAAATGCACAAACGCTTCGGCTTGGAGTGATGCTCGTGTGTGTTTTTAGACTTCCAGAACTTTCTCAGGACGCAGACGGGAAACACGACCACAGTCAACATCATCATCAGCACTGTGGACTATCTGCTCAGATTGCAGGTACACAACTCAACCCAAAACCACATAGCAATGCTTTAATAACCAGTGAAAACGCCACAGTAACCTCATGAGCCAGTGTTGGGGAAAGTTACTTTTAAAAGTACTGCGTTACAATATTGCGTTACTCCCTAAAAAAGCGACTAATTTCGTTGCTTAGTTACTTTTCATGAAAAGTGATGCGTTACAATATTGCGTTACTCCCTAAAAAAGCGACTAATTTCGTTGCTTAGTTACTTTTCATGGAAAGTGATGCGTTACAATATTGCGTTACTCCCTAAAAAAGCGACTAATTTCGTTGCTTAGTTACTTTTCATGGAAAGTAATGCGTTACAATATTGCGTTACAAAAAATATTGCGTTACAAAAAAAGTGACTAATTTCGTTACTTAGTTACTTTTCATGGAAAGTAATGTGTTACAAAAAATATTGCGTTACAAAAAAAGTGACTAATTTCGTTACTTAGTTACTTTTCATGGAAAGTAATGCGTTACAAAAAATATTGCGTTACAAAAAAAGTGACTAATTTCGTTACTTAGTTACTTTTCATGGAAAGTAATGCGTTACAAAAAAAGTGACTAATTTCGTTACTTAGTTACTTTTCATGGAAAGTAATGTGTTACAATATTGCGTTACTCCCTAAAAAAGCGACTAATTACGTTGCTTAGTTACTTTTCATGGAAAGTGATGCGTTACAATATTGCGTTACTCCCTAAAAAAGCGACTAATTTCGTTGCTTAGTTACTTTTCATGGAAAGTGATGCGTTACAATATTGCGTTACTCCCTAAAAAAGCGACTAATTTCGTTGCTTAGTTACTTTTCATGGAAAGTGATGCGTTACAATATTGCGTTACTCCCTAAAAAAGCGACTAACTACGTTGCTTAGTTACTTTTCATGGAAAGTGATGCGTTACAATATTGCGTTACTCCCTAAAAAGTAATTAATTATGTTACTTTTTACTTTTTACGGAAAGTAATGCGTTACAATATTGCGTTACTCCCTAAAAAAGCGACTAACTACGTTGCTTAGTTACTTTTCATGGAAAGTGATGCGTTACAATATTGCGTTACTCCCTAAAAAAGCGACTAATTACGCTGCTTAGTTACTTTTCATGGAAAGTGATGCGTTACAATATTGCGTTACTCCCTAAAAAAGCGACTAATTACGTTGCTTAGTTACTTTTCATGGAAAGTAATGCGTTACAATATTGCGTTACTCCCTAAAAAGTAATTAATTATGTTACTTTTTACTTTTTACGGAAAGTAATGCGTTACAATATTGCGTTACTCCCTAAAAAAGCGACTAATTACGCTGCTTAGTTACTTTTCATGGAAAGTGATGCGTTACAATATTGCGTTACTCCCTAAAAAAGCGACTAATTACGTTGCTTAGTTACTTTTCATGGAAAGTGATGCGTTACAATATTGCGTTACTCCCTAAAAAGTAATTAATTATGTTACTTTTTACTTTTTACGGAAAGTAATGCGTTACAATATTGCGTTACTCCCTAAAAAAGCGACTAACTACGTTGCTTAGTTACTTTTCATGGAAAGTGATGCGTTACAATATTGCGTTACTCCCTAAAAAAGCGACTAATTACGCTGCTTAGTTACTTTTCATGGAAAGTGATGCGTTACAATATTGCGTTACTCCCTAAAAAAGCGACTAATTACGTTGCTTAGTTACTTTTCATGGAAAGTAATGCGTTACAATATTGCGTTACTCCCTAAAAAAAGTGACTAATCACGTTACTTTTCATGGAAAGTAATGCGTTGCGTTACTTTTGCATTACAAAATGCATTACTTTTGCATTTAATTTAACAAACTTGAATTATTGTACAAACTTTAATTTAACAAACTTGAATTATTGTGCAAACTTTTATTGCTTTACTGCTTTGAAATGATATGTTTCGTGAAAAGCGCTATACAAGTAAACTTGACTTGACTTGACATTACTTATTAAATCTAGGCAGGGCTTGCTTGTTTGTTTTTAATATAAAAGGCTCTATTTTTTGGCAAATGTAAAAGCTCTTTCACACCAAAAGTGAAATGAATAAGCCTCAGGCTAAAGGAAAAGTAGAACGCAGAATAAGAAAGTTATTATTAAAAACCCTTTTCAGCAATAAAAAAAGAAAACAAATGTTTGTTTATCTTGAGTAATTTTTTCTTATTAGTATGGTTGCATTCAAGCATCGAAGGTCAGCAGCAAAGACACTGGTTAATAAAATGGGATTAAATTAAGGATATTTGCATTATTTAACATATTTAATTTTTGCAGGATTGCATCATGTTCTGAGTTGCATTTAATGTTTTTGAGATTTTGCATTTAATGAGATTAATTAATGCACGTTCACATTTATTCTCAAATTAAAGTAACATCTTACTCCTGATTTGTCTCAACTTGGGGACAGAAGAGCTTTCAATTAATAAATGGGGAAAAAGTAACTGGCATTACTCATTTGAAAAATTAACTCAGATATTTTCTTGTAAATGAAAAAGTAATGCGTTTCTAGTTACTTGAAAAAAGTAATCTTATCAAAAATTAAGTTTTGATATTTTTACGGTAGGAAAGTTACTAAACAATGTCATGGAACATGATCTTTAATTAATATCCTAATGATTTTTGGCATAAAAGGAAAATCTATTATTTGGACCCATACAATGTATTTTTTGCTATTGCTACAAATATACCGCAGCGACTTAAGACTGGTTTTGTGCTCCAGGGTCACATATAGATATTGTATGTATAGTTCCACAGTTTAACTGCTTCTGTTCTAGAACACTTGATGAATATCTAATCAGAATAACTAAATATTTTAGTCACAAACCAAACGGACATAAGTTCACTTCAAGAATGATCAAGAAAGCGGTAATGATGAGTTTGAAGTTCGGTGTTTAACAACAGTGCAAACGGAAAGAGAAAGCTCTCTATATGAAACATACAGACTTTCTTAGAGCCACAGAAAGAAAAGCTTTTTGCTAAAAATGCACAATACACACAATCTTCCAGCCCATGGTGAAGTCTTTAGGTATATTTATATCAGTTTGGGACAGATATGATGTATTTAATGTAAAATATGCTCTGCGATGCGGCAGGATTTCTGTCGGCTGAATGAACAGTTTGTTTTCTCACATCACTAGCTTTAAATATGCAGCTTGCTGGCTAACAAATGCATTAATGTGATCAGCTGGATATAAACGAATGCAACCCGCAAAAACTATCGGCATAAATTTTTGCCGATAACCGATATATCGGTCGACCTCTACTTGTAATGCGCTACCACCAACACTGCTCAGAGCATCCAGTGTTTTTTCTGTGTGTGAATGTGAATGTTGTTCTGCAGGAGTCCATCAGTGATTTTTACTGGTATTACTCTGGTAAAGACATCATGGATGAGGCAGGTCAGAGGAATTTCTCCAAAGCGCTCGCTGTAGCCAAACAGATCTTCAACTCGCTCACGGAATACATACAGGTAATGTGGAGACCTTCACAACATTTTAAAACATTTTTAGTCTCGTATTTATTTGCCTGTCTAACAGGGTTCCTATAAGGTGCTTGAATTTGACTTTTTGAAATTTAAGGCCTGGGAAACCCTTGAAAGTAGCAATATTCCTGAAGATGTACTTGAAAAATACCGATATCTTTTGATGCAAAATAAATAAATTAGTTTAACCAGCTAGGAGCATGATGCCATAATAGACTAATACAATCAGATACAATAATAATTTCTCAAATATTGATTACAAATATTTGACCCTGGACCACAAAAACAGTCCATTTTTGTAAATTGAGATGTGAATCATTTGATTTTAATTGGGATTTCAAATCACATTTCGCAAATCATTTGATTCAGGAGCCTAGGATCACGAATCATTAGATTCACATCTGAACTTTTCTGATTCAAATCAGAAATTTGGAGCAAGTTCCCAAATCATTTGATTCAGGACTGCAGATTGCAAATCATTTGATTCACATCAGAACTTCAGAGAGAGTTTGTGAATCATTTGATTCAGAAGCGCAGATTGCAAATCATTTGATTCACACCGGAAATTGGGAGCGAGTTTGTGAATCATTTGTTTCAGTAGTGTGGATCATAAATTATTAGATTCACATCGGAACTTTAGAGTGAGTTCTGAAATCGTTTGATTCAGGAGCGTGGATCACGAATCATTAGATTCACATCAGAACTTCAGAGACAGTTTGTGAATCATTTGATTCAGGAGCGCAGATTGCGAATCATTTGATTCACATCAAAAATTTGGAGCGAGTTCGCAAATAATTTGTTTCAGGAGCGCGGCTCAATAATCATTAGATTCACATCTGAACTTCAGAGAGAGCTTGTGAATCATTTGATTCAGGAGCGCAGATTTGTGAATCATTTGATTCACATCAGAAATTTGGAGTGAGTTCGCAAATCATTTGATTCAGGAACGCGGATCACTAATCATTAGATTCACATCTGAACTTCAGAGAAAGTTTGTGAATCATTAGATTCAGGAGCGTAGATCGCAAATCATTTGATTTCACATCAGAAATTCAGAGCAAGTTTGCAAATCATTTGATTCAGGAGCGCGGATTGTGAATCATTTGATTCACGTTCGAACTTAGGAGCGAGTTCTCAAATCATTTGATTCAGGAGCGTGGATCACTAATCATTTGATTCACATCAGAAATTCAGGGCGAGTTTGCAAATCATTTGATTCAGGAGCGCGGATTGTGAATCATTTGATTCACATCGGAACTTTGGAGCGAGTTCTCAAATCATTTGATTCAGGAACATGGATCACTAATCATTTGATTCACATCAGAAATTCAGAGCAAGTTTGCAAATCATTTGATTCAGGAGCGCAGATTGTGAATCATTTGATTCACATTTGAACTTAGGAGTGAGTTCTGAAATCATTTGATTCAGGAGCGTGGATCACTAATCATTTGATTCACATCAGAAATTCAGAGCAAGTTTGCAAATCATTTGATTCAGGAGCGCGGATTGTGAATCATTTGATTCACATTCGAACTTAGGAGCGAGTTCTCAAATCATTTGATTCAGGAGCGTGGATCACTAATCATTTGATTCACATTGAAAATTCAGAGCAAGTTTGCAAATCATTTGATTCAGGAGCGCAGATTGTGAATCATTTGATTCACATCGGAACTTAGGAGCGAGTTCTCAAATCATTTGATTCAGGAGCGTGGATCACTAATCATTTGATTCACATCAGAAATTCAGAGCAAGTTTGCAAATCATTTGATTCAGGAGCGCGGATTGTGAATCATTTGATTCACATCGGAACTTTGGAGCGAGTTCTCAAATCATTTGATTCAGGAACATGGATCACAAATCATTGGATTCACATCAGAACTTCAGAGAGTTTGTGAATCATTTGATTCAGGAGCGCAGATCGCAAATCATTTGATTCAGGAGTGAATACTAAATTGACTCTAGCAGTAATTGTGATCTGCTGTTATGTCCACATCAATGCCAAAACCAGTTCTACACTCTTGTTTTTAATGTGAACAATTATATATAACACACATTTTAAATTGATATCACAGCTGTTACTGTCAGAATAACAGTCCATTTTAAATGTTATGTTCTTCATTTCTTTAACTCTTCCTGTGTTCATTGCGTGTGTTTCATTCAGGGTCCGTGTATCGGGAACCAGCAGAGTTTGGCTCACAGCAGACTGTGGGACGCAGTGGTCGGGTTTCTGCACGTCTTCGCCAACATGCAGATGAAGCTGTCGCAGGTGCGTTAGTCACTCACTGTCTGTGGTTAGTCAGAGGTTAGAGCTGTGTCTGTAGTAGCGTCTGTGGACACTAGATGTCTCTCCAGACGCTCTGAGCGTGTCAGACTCAGGTCATCAGCTGCTGCCATCTCATCAGATGAGAGATGAGATGTTTGATGGTGCCGCTTTGGCGGATCAAACACGAGGCTGATTTAGTAAATGAAAGCTTTCTGTGATCCAGACCATCACACTAATGAACTTCTCTCTTGATTCCTCACAGGACTCCAGTCAGATTGATCTGCTGAAGGAGCTCATGGATCTGCAGAAGGACATGATAGTCATGATGCTGTCGCTTCTGGAAGGTTCTGCTGCACAAACATTCATTTTTTAATGAATTCAGATTGAGTCAACCTGTCCTGTTGTTTAAGTCAAGTTTTATTTTACTGGAAGTCTGTGAATTTTAGTCTAGATTTATTCAGTTCAAACTTAGGCACATTTTAGTCGTGCTGCAGAATAAATAAACTGACAATCACAATTATTTTGCTCAAAATTATAATTGCAATCACTGATGTTTGTTGTCTTTTGAGAAATTATTACTGAACTAATTCAGTTTCAGCTGTAAAACTAATCAGATCATTAATCAGATTCATTTGATTCAAAGTTGATTCAGTGCTGTTTGTTTTGTCATTATTATTTTTATAATTTTTTTTTTCATTTTTATTTATATATTTTTTAAATGTCTCTATAGTTTTTATTTCAGTTTTAGTTATTCAGTTAAACAATGAAAATTAGAAATTTTTAAAAGGTTTTGTTGTTTTGTTTTGTTAAAATGTATGTCTGTATAGTTTCTATTTATTTAGTTTCTGTTTTATTTAAATTATTTTAGTTAAACTAGCTCAAATTGAGAACTTGGAAACTTGCTCAAATAATTAGTATATTTTTTTTATATTTTAATTTAATTTTCTGGTTTATTTTAAATTACAAAATGTTTTTTCTAACAGAAAAACAAGCACAAATCAAGAGCATCTCGACTCACACACCTGGTTTATTCAGCCTCATCTAGTTGATCCTGATTTATTATATTATAAATATAAACACAATTATAAAAAAAACATTATTTTTTTTTTAAAATGTCTGTAGTTTTTATTTCAGTTTTAGTTATTTAAAGTAAATGAAAATGAGAAATTATTACTAGGTATTGTTTTGTTAAAATGTATGTCTGTATAGTTTCTATTTATTTTGTTTAAATTTTATTTAAATTATTTTAGTTAGTTTGTCTTTATTTTTTACATTTTTACGTAAGTCTATAGTTTTTATTTCAGTTTTAGTTATTCAGGTAAACTTAATGAAAATGAGAAATTATTAGGTTTTGTTGTTTTTAAAATGTATGTCTGTATAGTTTCTATTCATTTAGTTTCAGTTTTATTTAAATTATTTTAGTTAAACTAGCTAGAATTGAGAATTTGGAAACTTGCTCAAATAAAATGTTTTTTTTAATATTTTAATTTAATTTTCTGGTTTATTTTAAATTACAAAATGTTTTTTCTAACAGAAAAACAAGCACAAATCAAGAGAATCTCGACTCACACACCTGGTTTATTCAACCTCATCTTGTTGATTCTGATTTATTATATTATAAATATAAACACAATTATAAAAAATAAATTTTTAAAACTCTTCAAATTTGAAAGCTTCTCTCAAAAGAGAAAATTGTTTTTTTTTTTCTGTTAAAAAAACAAAAACTTTGTATTGTGTCGAAGAAGTGTGTAAGTGCATTTATTCCTCAGTTACAGTCAAACTTTTGTTTAAGTCAAGATTTATTTTACTGAAAGTCTGTGAATTTTAGTCTAGATTTATTCAGTTCAAACATTTTAGTCGTGCTGCAGAATAAATAAACTGACAATCACAATTATTTTGCTCAAAATTATAATTGCAATCACTGATGTTTGTTGTCTTTTGAGAAATTATTACTGAACTAATTCAGTTTCAGCTGTAAAACTAATCAGATCATTAATCATCATTAATCAGATTCATTTGATTCAAAGTTGATTCAGTGCTGTTTGTTTTGTCATTATTATTTTTATAATTTTTTTTTCATTTTTATTTATATATTTTTTAAATGTCTCTATAGTTTTTATTTCAGTTTTAGTTATTCAGTTAAACAATGAAAATTAGAAATTTTTAAAAGGTTTTGTTGTTTTGTTTTGTTAAAATGTATGTCTGTACAGTTTCTATTCATTTAGTTTCAGTTTTATTTAAATTATTTTAGTTAAACAAGATGAAAATTAGAACTTGCTCAAATAATTAAAAAAAAAAATAATAATTTTCTGATTTATTTTAATTTACAATTTTTTTTTCTAAGAGAATTATTGCACTTTTCACCAATAAGCACAAATCAAGAGAATGTCGATTCATACACCTGATTTATTTGACCTCATCTAGTTTCCTGATTTATTATATTATAAATATAAACACAATTTAAAAAAAAACATTTTTAAAACTGTTAAAACTTAAAAGCTATTGAAATTTGATTTTTAAAAAAAATATTGTGGCACAGAGGTGCACAAGTGCATTTATTCCTCAATTACAGTCGCAAACAATACATATCTTAGTCGTGGGAAAAAAATCTAGTGTATTTTGTACATTTTGTCACTTTTTTTGATAACAAAATTAAAGAAATGGTTCACCCACAAATTAAAATTCTGTCTTCATTTACCCTCCCTCACGTTGTTCCACACCTGTATGAATTTATTTCTTCTATTGAACACAAAATGAAGATATTTTGAAGAATGTTGGTAACCAAACAGTTGACGGTAGCCATTGAGTTTTTTCCAGCAGATGTTTGGTCCCCATTGACTTCCATTGCATGGAAAAAATACTATGGAAGGCAATGATTTCCCAACATTCTTTAAAATATTTTCTTTTGTGCTCAGTGGAAGAAAGAAACTCGTACAGGATCGACACGAGGGAGAGTAAACGAGGACAGTATTTAACTTTTGAGAACACTCAATAACAGACATCAGTCACAACTAGATAAAGTTTGTCAAGACAAACTTTAAAGTTGGCTTGAGAAAGCCGTTGAGAAAGAGTTTAAAAAGTTGAAAAGTTTAGGAAGTTTTAAGAAGTTTTTAATTTTTGAAGATTAAAGTAGTTTTAAAACCTGAATGTTCGATAGATAGATAGATAGATAGATAGATAGATAGATAGATAGCATGTCAGTAGTATGTTGCTAGCATGATAAGCAAGTTGCTGGCATGTTTTTAACATGTTTCTAGCATGATTAGCATGTTACTAGTTTGACTTTAACATGATTGGCATGTTACTACCATGTTGCTATGATTATTCTAGCATGATTAGCATGTTGCTAGCATTATTAGCATGTCACTAGCATGCTTTCAACATGTTTCTAGCATGATTAGCATGTCACTAGCATGTTGCTAGCATGATTCTAGCATGATTAACCAGTTACTAGCATGTGGTTAGCATGTTTCTAGCATGATTAGCATGTTGCTAGCATGATTCTAGAATGATTAACCAGTTACTAGCATGTGGTTAGCATGATTCTAGCATGATTAGCATGTTGCTAACATGATTAGCATGTTGCTAACATGTTGTTAGTTTGACTTTAACATGATTGGCATGTTACTAGCATGTTGCTAGCATTATTCTAGCATGATTAACATGTCACTAGCATGATTCTAGCATGGTTAGCCAGTTACTAGCATGTGGTTAGCATGTTTGTAGCATGATTAGCATGTCACTAGCATGTTGCTAGCATGATTTTAACATGATTCTAGCATGATTAACATGTTACTACCATGTTGCTAGCATTATTAGCAAGATGCTAGCGTGATTTTAGCATGATTAGCCAGTTACTAGCATGATTAGCAAGTTGCTAGCATGATTCTAGCATGATTAGCCAGTTATTAGCATGACTCTAGCATATTAGCATGTTACTAGCAAATTGCTAGCATGATTGGCAAGTTGCTAGTAGGTTTCTAACATGGTTAGCATGTTATTTGTGTATTGTTAGCATAATTATCAAGTTAGTTTGAATGGATCAGAAATAGTTGATAGAAGGGAAGTTTGATTAAGTCTGAAGGGATTGTGGGAGTTTTGTCAGTGTGAGTTTGAATAGTCTTGGCTCATTTGAACATTCCCTCAATGTAAGTCTATGGGATTTTTCACAGTTTTAATTGACATTTTTAGGAAAATCGTAAGTCCGATCAGTTAGAAATGATTCAGCAACTAACTTCAGATCAGTCTGAAGATCTGGGCTGAGTTTGGAGTTTGTAGAGTTAAAGGTGATGATACACAGGGCAACTTTTTGAGCAATTTTATCGGGCAACTTTTTTTTAGCAATGTTGTTTGGGCAATTTCCCATTGAGAATGGGTAACAAATTTCCATCTGGATAATTTAGATCAGTTGTGGGCACTGTATCTTATCTGGCTGCCCGTTGGCGGCAACATTGCTCAAAAAGTTGCCCAGTGTATCATCAGCAAAAGAGGAGATAGAGTTGATCATTTTAGTCGGATTTCTTTCTCAAGCCAACTTAATGAATCCCAGAATGAAATCCAGTGTTCCCCTTCAGGAAACGTGGTGAACGGGACGATCGGCAAGCAGATGGTGGACACTCTGGTGGAGTCCTCCAGCAACGTGGAGATGATTCTCAAGTTCTTCGACATGTTCCTCAAGCTGAAAGATCTGACCGCCTCGGAGAACTTCAAGGAGCACGACCCCGACCGCAAAGGCGTGATCTCCAAGAAGGAGTTCCAGAAGTCCATGGAGAACCAGAAGCAGTACTCTCAGTCCGAGATCGAGTTCCTGCTGTCCTGCGCCGAGGCCGACGAGAACGACATGTTCAACTACGAAGAGTTCGTCAAGCGCTTCCACGAACCCGCCAAGGACATCGGCTTCAACGTGGCCGTTCTTCTCACCAACCTGTCTGAGCACATGCCTCACGACTCCCGTCTGTCCACCTTCCAAAACCTGGCCGAGAGCGTTCTCAACTACTTCGAGCCCTACCTGGGCCGCATCGAGATCATGGGTGGCGGCAAGAGGATCGAGAGGGTTTACTTCGAGATCAGCGAGTCCAGCCGAACGCAGTGGGAGAAACCGCAGGTCAAGACCAGTCATGTTTATTTTACAGCGCAACTTCACAGAGATAAACAGGAAAATAACAGTGTTAATGTTGTCAAATGAATCAGTTTCAGTTGTAAAGCAGCTGTACAGAAGACAATAGAGTCTGTATTCAGATCAATTCACTTCAGTGTTGATTCAATTCACTTTAATAACTGTCAGTTGTAGAATTCATCAATTATAAAACATTCAGTTGAGTAACAGTGTTAATGCTGTGAAATTAATCAATTATGAAGTTCAATTCAGTTCAATTTAATAACAGTGTCAATGTTGCAAAAGTTCAATTCAGTTCGATATTGTTCAGTTCATTGTTCATTCAGTTCAGTTTAGTAAAAGTTCAATTCAGTTCGATATTGATCAGTTCATTGTTGATTCAGTTCAGTTTAGTAACAATGTCACTGTTGCAAAAGTTCAATTCAGTTCAAAATAATTCATTTGTTCATTGTTGATTCAGTTCAGTTTAGTAAAAGTTCAATTTAGTTCAAAATAGTTCAGTTCATTGTTGATTCAGTTCAGTTTAGTAACAATGTCACTGTTGCAAAAGTTCAATTCAGTTCAAAATAGTTCATTTCAGTTCATTGTTGATTCAGTTCAGTTTAGTAAAAGTTCAGTTCAGTTCAAAATAGTTCATTTCAGTTCATTGTTGATTCAGTTCAGTTTAGTAACAATGTCACTGTTGCAAAAGTTCAATTCAGTTCAAAATAATTAATTTGTTCATTGTTGATTCAGTTCAGTTTAGTAAAAGTTCAATTCAGTTCAAAATAATTCATTTGTTCATTGTTGATTCAGTTCAGTTTAGTAAAAGTTCAATTTAGTTCAAAATAGTTAAGTTCATTGTTGATTCAGTTCAGTTTAGTAACAATGTCACTGTTGCAAAAGTTCAATTCAGTTCTGTATAGTTCAGTTCATTGTTGATTCAGTTCAGTTTAGTAACCATGTCACTGTTGTAAAAGTTCAACAAGTTCAATTAAGTTCAATGCTAATTTAGTTCAGTTTAGTAACAGTGTCAATGGCACAAAATTCATCAATTATGAAACCAAGTTAAATTCAGTTTGGTGTTGATTAAATTCATTTCAATGTTGATTCAATTCACCTAAATAACTCAATGTTGCAAAAGTAATTATGAAACAAGTTTAGTGTTTGTTCAGTTCAGAAATCAATTATGAAGCAAATTCAGTTGAGCTATAAAGCAACTCTACAGAAGACAATAGTTTCATTATTCAAATCAATTGAGTTCAGTGTTAATTCAGTTTTGTTCAATCACAGTATCAGTGTTAAATAATTCATCAAATATAAAGCAGGTTCGATTCAGTTTAGTAAGTGTCAATGGTGCAAAATTCATCAATTATGAAACCAAGTTCAATTCTTTTTGATGTTGATTCAATTAATTTCATCCTTGATTCAGTTCAATGTTGATTCAAATCGCCTAAATAACTCAATGTTGCAAAAGTATTTAAGAAACAAGTTTAGTGTTGGTTCAGTTCAGAAATCAATTATGAAGCAAATTCAGTTGAGCTATAAAACAACTCTACAGAAGACAATAGTTTCATTATTCAGATCAGTTGAGTTCAGTGTTGATTCAATTATGTTCAATCACAGTATCAGTGTTAAATACTTCATCCGGTATGAAGCAGGTTCGATTCAGTTCACTTTCAGTGTCAGTGTTGCAAAATTCATCAATTATGAAACCAAGTTAAATTCAGTTTGGTGTTAATTCACTTCACCTCAGTGTTGATTCAATTCACTTAACTCTATGTTGCAAAAGTAATTAAGAAACAAGTTTAGTGTCGGTTCAGTTCAGAAATCAATTATGAAGCAAATTCAATTGAGCTATAAAACAACTCTACAGAAGACAATAGTTTCATTAGCAGTTTCAGAAGCAGGTTCGATTCAGTTCAGTTTCAGTGTCAATGTTGCAAAATTCATCAATTATGAAACCAAGTTCAATATCAGCTGTAAAGCAACTTTACAGAAGACAATAGAGTTGTTATTTAGATCGATTCAACTCAAGTTTTGCTCTCATCTGAGTATTTCTGAATATTAAATGTCTTTTTAAACCACAGGTCAAAGAGTCCAAGCGGCAGTTCATCTTCGACGTGGTCAACAAGGGTGGAGAATCGGAGAAGATGGAGCTGTTCGTGAACTTCTGCGAGGACACCATCTTCGAGATGCAGCTGGCGTCTCTGATCTCCGAGCCGGACGCCGCCGAGAGACAAGAGGAGGACGACGATGACGAAGACGACGCTCAGAGCGTGGATCTGGAGGACGAGGAAGACGGCGCTCTGGAGTCTTCCTCCGCGTTCGCTCTGGCCTGCGTCTCCATGAGGAAGAGCCTCTTCAACCTGCGGCAGCTGCTGACCTTCAGGAGCATGAGGAGACAGTACCGCAAGCTGAGGAAGATGAGCGTCCGGGAGATGATCCGCGGGTTCTTCTTCTTCTTCTGGATGATCTTCATCGGCATGTTCCGCTTCCTCTACAGTCTGGTCTGGGGCTTCTTCCACATCCTGTGGTCCACGCTGTTCGGCGGCGGCCTCGTGGAAGGGGCCAAGAACATGAAGGTGACCGATATTCTGGGGAACATGCCGGATCCCACGCAGTTCGGGATCCACGGGGACGTTCTGGAGCTGGAGAAGCTGGAGTACTGCGACGTTTCGTCGGTGGCGGAGCTCGGGCGCCTGGCAGCGGGAGAACAGGCCGAGATGGACCTCATGACGGAGCTGATGAACATCCAGCCCAGGAGGGAAGGAGGCAAACACGGGATGGAGCCGGGGCTGGGAGACGTGTCTGAGGTGATCGGAGTGGACGCTCCGTCTTTAGCCAGCGCCGTCCATCAGAAGAAAGCTCAGGTGCGTCTCACAGACTCTGTGTCTGGTTTTGTGTCTTCTTCTCAAGGCTGCATTTATTTGATTCAAATATGGTAAAAACGATGGAAAGCTGGTTTCTGCCACTGAATATAAATGAAAGAATGTCAACCTTTTTTCTCAGAATTTCTAGAAAATACACATCAAATGTTGTTTATTGATGAATCTAGTGTTGTTTTTTTCTGTGCAGGAAGCTGCCAGTAAGCAGGCCACTGAATTTGAGACTAAATCTGAGTCGGAGAAAGCGGAGTGAGTATTTGTTAAGTTCAGTTTTAACACCGTGTCCTAACTACACGCGACGCGACAAGATTCCAGCGACAAACAATTTGGGTGTCTGCACCAGACGCGACAGAATCAATCAAATATCACAGCCAATCAGAAGCGTGTGTGGGCGGGCTCTCCCTGGAAGCGCACTGCGCTCTCAACGAAATGGATACGTTTATAATCTAATTCATAAATATAAAAATTTCTAACATTAATAAATGTACATACTGAGTGACGAATACCGTCTTTGTTATGGAATACACTTGTTGGCTTGCATTGAGTTCACAGTTTGAACGTACATCTTTGCTTTCATTTATTTTCCAGATCTGAGGTAAACTACCTGTTGTTGCTTTCAGTATGGCTATAAATGTAATACAAAATAAAATATTCAAAGTCACATTAGACACATTTAACTTTGAATAAAGCACATAATCAGTATCTGAGATTATCACTGTCATTAGTTTGAATGCCGTAATTCCAGCCGCGACGTCGCGGAAATAGAACCCGTTTCTAAATTAGAAATTTCGCGTGTCGCTGTTGCGGCTAGTTAGGACAAAAACTCTGATTAACATGGAAAAGATACCTTTTATCGCGTGTCGCGGCATCGCGTCGCGTGTAGTTAGGACATGGTGTAACTCTACAAACTCCAAACTCA